>JAPYZU010004300.1:0-20000 GCA_030523005.1 Tryphoninae sp. B BG-2022a | reverse complement strand
TCACGACGACAGATTTTTCTTATATATATACTAAGAGCGCAACGGTAAAAGAGAGTCTTTTACCATATAGCACGTCTATGTGCGATACGTATATAACAGGTGCGAAACGTGACGAGAGAACCGTAACTTTCTCGGACTAAAAATTATATAGTCTAGGTATATATATATACATTTCAACCGTTACTTTCGGTTAGAATGTTTTAAGAGGTAGAGTGGATATTATACGTGCCGATGACTCGTGACTCTGATAAATCGAACGCACGAATCGTAACGCCTCGAATATTATATCATCGGGCGTTAAATATATCGTGACGAGAGAAGAGAAGAGCGGTTCGTAAAATCGAGGAAAATTTCATGCCGTATAGTTTCGGACGTTGAACATTCTTGATACGTAATACCGGAACTACCCTTATTCTCGATGCATTATTGACACACCGTTGATTCTTATCGTGAAGTTTTAGCCCGTTTTTCTTTCCTTATGTTATCTGCCGTGATTTTTCGGGCACGGTCGATACAAAAAATAACATCCCTCTAATGAGACGATTAAACTGTTAAGAATCTCATGGATGTCCATGATTGTTTAACAGGTTTATCCTCCCTCGAACGATCGTGGCTTTGAGAGTGAAGAGCGATTCGGCTCATTATCGATCGTTAACGAACGATTTTCATTCGAAGAATTTTTCTGCCGATTTTGATAAGACATTAATACCAACTGATAATAGTAATATCAATAATTAATAATAAGCGTCGCGTTATATATATATACAAGTAGGTATATCGATACAAGTAGTCGAGATCTTTCAGAAACACCGAGACGTCCCAAGAGAGCTTTTCGTCCAGCGTATATATCTTTCGGTCTCTTTCTTTCCTTACTCGTTTTCCCCATGGCTTCGAGCGTAGGTATGTCAGTATCGAATAAGGACGACTGTCAACAAGAAAAAAAAAGCAGCAAACGATAATTTATAGCTCCCGGATGCAGATATATATATCTTGAAAAATCCACGGTATCGTTTCTATACCAATGCTTTATGGTCGACACTCGGCACTATATCTTATATACGTCTTTGCGCAATTTCTCTTTTCTCTTTCGCGAAGGAGAAATCTCGAGATACAGACAATTTCACACAGAAACACACACACACACACATGTATGAGAAAATATATTTATATATAATTTCTGATCGTCACTCGATTTTGGCAACCCTTTAAACCGTGCATTCCTCCAATTTTTTTCTTACTCACTCGTGCACAATTTTTCTCTCTTACTTCATGGCGCGTAGCTCTCCTTTTTTTTTTTTCTTTTACAGCTATGCAAAGTACACGTAGAGTGAGGTTTCCGGCGCGAAAGAGTTTTGGACGAGACGCGGTCTCACGTATCGGCGCTCGATAATATAATGACAACGTGAGGACTTCGCGGATGACGCGAGGAGAACGGTGTTGGATGCGCCTGGTGGGATGATGGCCAAATTCAATTTTGTACCGCGAAACTTGTGCGGATAGCGTAGCTGCTATTTTTACTTAGGTATAGTCCATAATATATAGATATATATATATATATATATATATATATATATATATATATATGTGTGTGTGCGTGTGTGTGTGTGAAGCTGAAAGAGTGCCTGGGATGTATATACATAGTGGGCACATCTTATATTCTGTCGCCCGTAGGGGAACGTGAACGGGTTTTGGAAGTGGCACTTTCGTCTGGAGCTTCCAACTCGTCATTTTCTCTCTGTCTTTCCTTCTCTCTCTCTCCTTTGCCTGCCCTCGAGGTACACCAGGAAAATGCAAACAGAAAAAAAGCGAAAGAAATAACCGAGTTTTCCTTTTTTCTTCCCTTTACCTTTTACCAATCGCTTCCTAAGTTCGGATTGCGTTGGCTTTCCATCGGTTCTCTCTTTCTCTCTTGCTATCTTGCAGTTTCCAAGCTTTTCCTTTTCTTTTTACGGTGGGGAGGGAGAAGGAGTAAAAATGAAATTTCGCAAAGTCCGAAAATTTAGCTTTGTTGAAATTCGATTCGACTTTAGGATTTCTTTGTCGAGTAGCCGAGCAATCCTTTATGAGTCTTAGGTAAGAACAAGTTTTATTGAATTTTTCGTTTGAGATTTATGATTATATTTCTTACCGTATTCTATAAACATCATTCTACGATTACGTTCGAGCGACTGTTTGTACGAGAAAATTGGAGAAACGTTGTCGTTAATACGAGGAAACAATATAGGGTCGCGAATTGAATTCTACCCTTCTGGTACACATTACGTCGTAATAGGCAAAAGGGAAAGATGCAATAATCGGGTTTCCGGTATACGGCTCAATGTGCTCCCCCCCCTCTCGTTCCCTTTCGGTAGTCCATGAAATGAGGTATCGACCGATAGCTTCCCGCGTGTAGCAAAGTACGGCTCGTTCGTTCCTGTTGCCCATATCACAGTTCCGAAACAAGAGGCACACCATATATATATATATACATGCATATATATATATATGTGTATGTGTATGTGTTTGCGCGCGCTATGTGCATGCGCCCATTACGATCTCACGTCGCAGCACGTTAGGCCAATTATTAGAGAATGAGGTTTCCGGATGTCTGACGTGCGCAATATACGCCGGGGAAGACACTCTCGTAAACCCCGCCGTGTATTGCCTGTTACAATCTCGCCCTTTGGCGTATACGTTACACAATGCCATGCCTGATTTTAATTTCATTTTGCGACTACACGTAACACTCGAATAATTGAACGTGTCTCCTGTTTCCGCACTCTTAATCTCCCACTTTCACCCAATCACGTCAGGAAAGCTTGATTTGATAAGGATCGAAAAATTCACGAGGAAATTACTTCGATTAACGTAAGGAAATTTTGCGTGAGTGATTAAATTTTTTTTATCGTATTAAGATTTCTACACTATTGAATATATATATATTTGTATTTTATAAAATTTTGTTTTTTCAGCTTTAACGAATGTTTAATTACGATGAAAGTAGATATTTTGTTTATATGAAATTGAAATTATAAGATTATGATTAAATTTCATGTTGTTCGAAAGTGTAGGGTAAGTTTTGCCGGGTCGCCGAGTTATCGGTGCGAAAGAAATGAACGAAGCGCATAGGATCAACTTTATATTCTCGTATATCTTTTCTCACAATCCGAGTATCGAAACGTTTGAGTGCCTTCTACTGAGGGGCGAGGGGGTATACCGTTTGCGAGAGTTGCCAGTTGGTAACAAAACGAAATCTCGCGAGACTTTTTCCCTTACAATCCCTGGAGAAAATATCTACTCGGAACTATTGCTCATCCGAGTATCACGGATGTGAACGGCACGAATTTCAGCGTCTCGACGTTTATCTTCTCTTGGCTCCGGCGTTCTACGAAGCATTTGTCTCTCTCTCTCTCTTTCTCTCTCTCTCTCTCTCTCTCTCTCTCTCTCTCTCTCTCTCTCTTACTGTCTCTCTATCTTTCCCACATTCTCTTCCACCGTAGCCAAGGGCACACGATTATTCCTGCGAGAGTGCGAGGATTAATTACGAGAGCGTTTCGTACGATAAAACGAGAGAGAGAGAGGGAGAGAGAGAGAGAGAGAGAGAGAGGGAGAGAGAGAGAGAGAGAGTTTCACTCTACAGGGATGTTTTTCTTTCTCTACGGTACACGCGAATGCGCTGCATCTGCAAATCCTTTATGCATCAAGACCATCTCTCGTACTCTCTATTCACGAGGGATTCCCTATTCTACCGCATATCTCTTCTATGAGAGAAAAAAAAACTGAAAGAGAGTCCCGAGTTCTTCGGGACTGTCTCTATCCCTCTCTTCCACTCATTCGCTAAGATTTTACCATCCACGCCAAGTATACAACCATTCGAAACGATCTTACGACGAAAGTATTCAATTTTTACACGTCTATTGGGAGTTCGTTCTTACAACGTTTATAAACTTTCGAAATTAAAACTTAATTATTAAATTTGTTAAAAATCTTTGAAAATTCTAATTTAAATAAATTTAGAATAACGTTCGTTTATTTGAATGATGGGCGAAATTTGATTTAATTTAAACATGGGATATTTTTGGTATCGCCTCATTTTTTATCTTATTTTCCTAGTCTCGATGTGCTTAATACTATTCAATTATCAAAATATATACATCGGAAATGGCCCGCTGATCACTGATTTACAGGTGGTTTTCCTCTCCGATGAAAATTGGCATGTCAAAAAACGAAAAAACCTGATTGTTCACGGTTTTTCAGTCCTTCGTCCACCAATTTCCAACTGTCGATGAAATAACCACGATTTTCATGATGTGCGGAAAATTTCCGACTGAATAAGAGTATTTTCGATCGTGTGACGAAAAAATTTAATTTTTCGACCCCCTGACTCGCAAGATTGACAAGTCGGCTGAAAAAATCGCTTTTTAAATTAAACTGATTCAATGAATTTTTATTGCTTATACAGGGTGATTCACGTAACCTGAAATTTTGAAATATCTTGAAAAATACAATAATGCTTAACGTCAGTAAGGGACCTCACGTTAATCAACAGTGAGATGCAACTTAGCATCTCATTATTGAAGTAAATGATCGAAATCGTCTCTGTGAACTTCAGTACATTTATTAATCCTTGTTTTTAATTATTGCACACAACTGAGACGTTCGCGACTAGTCGAATGAGTACTGATTCGATCAATCATAAGCTTCATTAATTACGATTATATCGCCACCTATCGCAAGAAACAAAAAATGTTTCAGACAAATCATACATGGTTTTCGACGTAGAATCCAATTCTCCGATACAAATTGGGGTTCCTATTTAAGATACCAAAGTTGCCCCCGCCCCGTCGACAGCGAGCGCGGCGGTGCGTATATCCGAGCATGAACGGATGTCCCCTTCGGCGACATTAAAGTTTCGATTCGACGAATGTTCTTTACGACGCGCATTTTTTAAGACATTTCAAATTTACAGGTTGCGTTATTCACCCTGTATATCGTAAGTTTGTCGAGCAATTATTTTAGGTAATCAATCAATTTAACCGTATTTGCTGTACAGTCCAATATGCATAGTATATATATATATATATCGATTGATGGTACATATTAGTGCATTATCGTCCATATGAAGCAGTCCGCGAATTCTCGTCTCTGATGGCTGTCTCAGACCGCGATGTAGACCACGTAGTTAATTGGACCGTATATATCCCTTAGCTTGATCTTGATTAGTCCCCTCGCTCGTCAGAATTCCAATTGCCCAAGTCATACGCGAATTATATATGTATAACCGTGTCGCTCGATTTCCCAACTCCGATCGCAAGATGATAACACATATCGTGATATTACAGAGTTATTTTTCTCTCTCTTACAATCCGGAAATTTCGCGCATGGTAATTACCCGCGAACGGCCTTTTCTGTATTTCGATCATTTTTATCGCGTCTCGTTACACGGTTTATACCAATCTTTGTAAATTTTCCATGTTTAATTTCGATATTAAAGCGTTCATGCTACGTTTTTCTTCGTTCTGCTCGTGAAAATTCGAAAAATTGATAATTTACAAATTTCATTTCTCAATCGCTTTTATTATGTGATTTATATTTTATTATTGTTCTAGTAATATCAATTCCAATAGAGCGACAATTATCTTATTTTGTTTTAAACAAGAGAATTTTCTTAATAGAGAATAATTGTCATTTTGAAAAAAGGCGGGAAATTTTTTTCGAAAATTCTAAAACGCCGAATATTCTAGTTTCTCAAATAAAGTTCGTCGAGAAGCTCGTATGTCGCGGCATATATAATACGAGCATTAACATATCTCGTACGAGCCATTAACCCTGATTTATTAGCCCACGATCACCTTATCGTAACCCCGTGCTTTCTCTCTCTCTCTCTCTATAACACACTATTCTTTCTTCAAGTTCCTCGTCGTACGTGTTAAAAATCACGGTTGAAAAATTACCCCTGCGATGTTGTATTTTTGGCGTATCGCAGTCGGAGCTCGCGGTAGTTTTTAATATTCGCGGGAAGGACCCGGAAGTAGCTCCCTATCTTTTCGGTCTTGGGTCTCTCGCGTCGGCGGATCAAAAGAAATTGCGCGAGAAAAGTTGGCGCTCGACAGGGCGAGGACGAGAAAGCATTAACACGGGGTAGTAATGGTTTTTGTATCTCCAGCTGCACGAATAGCACGGAGGAAACTTCGGCGGTTATGTGACATCGTGGAAAACGAGGTTTCGAAGCCGAGGTAGTTGCGTTATCCTCGTCGAGCGCGGGAGATTGAAGGAAAAGAAGCGAGGGTGAAGAGAGAGAGAGAGAGAGAGAGAGTCATGGAGAGGGAATGAATGAAGGGGATGGAAAGAGGGTGTGGTAGTACAAAACTTAACCACCCTACGTCGGATTATTTCGCGGATATGCACGCTATGTGAACCAGAGATCGTGCACTTTCCTATATATTTACATATATACGAGTAATACATAGAGCTGCTCGTTTTATTACATATATACTTCATATAATACATAGGTACCGCGTGTAAACGTATAATGTAATACATAACAAGCGGCGCGAATACGCTATAGCCAAATAATCTGTACATTTTGGATCTTTCGCTCGGGATCCATCTCCTTTTCACTAGTTTAACTGCGCGATATCTTAATTTCGACTGAGTTTTCGCTCGTGCTTTCCGGACGGTAAGGCTCGCGGAGAGTTCCTCTTTCCCGTAGATTTTCCTCATTCGTAACATTTCACGACCTTTTCCGCTTTCTCTACGTCGTGTTCTTTTTTTTGTCTTTATCTTTCATTTTTTCTTTTCGGTTGCCTCTATATCACGTCGTACTCGTTATGTATTAAATTTTGCGAATCGCCAAGGGGCAGAGGGACGTTCTTAATTCTTGTTCTCATATTCGAAAGACGAGAAGCTCTTTTCCGGCCACCCGTCACCGTGGCTACTCGACTGATTGCAATTTTCTCTTCTTCTGCTCTTTTTTTCTTCTTCTTCTTCTTTCTTTCTTTCTCTGTTCTACGCTCTCTCCTCGCGTTCTTTTTCTTCTTCTCGCTCTCGCGCTTCATCTCGTAAAATATTCGCCTCTTTATTACGTTGGTGTTGCACGTAACTAGACCGCGGTTGATATATTTCTTAAGGCTGGAAACTTTTCTGTCCCTCTGTGTCTTCCCTTTATATATGTGATACGTATTGTTGTATGTACAGTTACTGTTAGCTTGGAGTGTATACTATAACATACCCAATGCTATTTCACCTCGTTTCGAGATTCCCGCGGAGGTCGTTACGACTTTTTGTTTGCGTTCACCGTTTTTTCCTTTTGTCTTTTGTCTTCGTTCCCCCTTCTCGTTCCTTTGTTCCATCTCATTTTATTACTCTCCTCAGTACGACCAATCCAACCGTGTTTACACAGATACACGCACACACACGCACACAAATATATATATATATATATATATATATATATATATATATAAGCGTATATATTTTGCGAAATGTGGGGCAATTGAAATTGTAGGGTTATTGAAAACTTTGAAGAAGATTCGTTAATATTAAGAATAATAAAACGAAGGGAAAAGAATTACGCGACGAAATAAGCTGAAAATGAAAACTCGTTGCTTGGAATAATTCTTAAAGCGGGAATAAATATCGTTTTGAATTTTTTTGCATAGTTAACGCATTTTCCGAGCTATATTCATGCAAAATTTCATATTTCGTATATCTCGAGCATCGGTTTCTGTTATAATTGTTATGGTCTCAGTCTCGTTCGACAGACACGTACCTCAAGTTTACAGTTTTGTGTCCAATAAAAAGTTCTATTTATAGTCTCTGACGAAAGAAAATATAGAATTTTCTTCGGGAAATAATCGAAAATACATTGTCTCGACGTATGCTCTTTGTATTTTATTTAATTTTTTTTTTCGTCAAAGAGCGATTTGTACTCCTTCTTTCCACATTACCGTTCCACCACGTTTGTATCGTTCAACCTCCTCTGTCCTCTTTCACCGTTGCCCGCCGATTTTTCTCCTTCGTCACGACAAATAGCCATTATTTTTCATCGCCTCATACCCCCGAAACCCAAACCCCTGTAACACCTTCATCGAATGTTTGTTCGCCTCCTCCTTCGTTCTCGTCGCGTGGGCGTGCGGGGGGAACAGGGAGTCCATGGGTTCGATCGAAAAAATCGAAAGAAAGGAGAAGACGAAGAGGTGTAGCGCACATCGGAGAAGCCATTTTTCGGGGTTAGAGTGGCATGAGTAATCTCCGTGTAGCAACTTGAAGCATTTACCAAGAACCTGGATGAGAGAGAGAGAGAGAGGATGAGGAAGAGGGGAGAGAATAAGTAAGTGAGTGAGTGAGTATGAGAGTTAGTGAGGGAGGGCAGGAGGGAGGGAGGGAGAGAGGGAGGGAGGGAGAGAGGGTGGGAGGGAGAGAGGGAGGGAAGAGCAACCAGATTCGATTGTTTCAGAGGGCTGTATGAGGATAGGTTGAGTGTCCTTTCGCTTCTTCCTCCCTTTGGCATCCACCAACCCTCGGGGCTAAGGTCACCCCGCCGACCGTTAACTTTAGAATACGAGTCGAGTAAGGGTAGTTTCTTACTCAATACCCTTCGCTACCTTTCCCCGGCCCGCAATTCACTTCCACGCAGCCCTTAGTCCAAAGCTCGAGTCTCGTCGCAGTTTTCGCCCGAGCCCCCAACCTCTTTCACTGACGACGACGACGACGACGACGAGAATTTCGCTGTATTAGGCACAAGCAGAGCTTATCAGTGATCGGTTGCCTGCGGCAATTTCCGCCTTTATCGCTTATCTCCTCCGTAGAATCGCGCTCGACGCCAAGCCCTCTCCCCCATCCTCCCCCCGCCTACCGGCAAACCCCTTGCTCTATTACAAGGATTTCGACCCTTCCCTCGGGCTGCACTCTCCCCACTATGTCACTTACTTTCTTCCTCTCTTTCTCTCCGTCTTTCTCGCTCAACAAGCCTTACACAAATTCATGTTTCACCTCCGCCTCCAGAATGTTTTGTATATATTTCGTGCGTGTAACGAAAATATTCCAATAATCGAGTACGATGCGAGTTGGTTTGGGTTACGAATAACACAGAGGATCGCAGGATAATCGATTTTCTTAGATATTTCCGGAGAACGACGTTCTCTCCATTTACGATATTTCCTTTTTGAAAAATATGAAAATACGAAATTCGTCGTAATTTATGAAAATGAGAGAACGTTCGTGTTCGATTCGCGAACGTTATTCGAATACGAGACAATCATTTTTTTTTTCAATTTAACTAGTTCATTAGAAAAGCGAATCGTTAACAATTTTTATATTAATTGCTTTCTCTTTCACCAACGACTATATATTCACCTTTGATTCAACGGACTGGAATATATATATATATATATATATATATATATATATATAGCGAGAGGGGGGCGGTTACGACAAATTTGGTAATATGGAAATTGTGCAGAATGCATATTGCTCGCTGGATTCCATTGTCCGAAATTCAAGCAAGTTTCAAATAATATTCATACAGCCTTAACGTTACGTCCATGGATATAACATGCACGAACGGGTGTGAGGGTAGATCGAAACGAGTATGAGACTCCCCTCGTACCTATTGCGATCTTCCATCTCCATAGACGTTAAACTTCGTCGAAATTGTATACATACGTATATATATAAGCACGCTAAACTTTTCAATAGTATTCCCACAGTTGGTTACTAACATAACTTCGAACGCCCAAACAAATTTCCTGGGCTATATATGCATTAGTCGTACGTTTTCGAGGCTCCCCCCTGTTTTTCCACCACCGAATGTAAAGTATTTCACAGGTCCGTACACTGTCGGCGCCGTCTCGCACATCGCGGGCGCGCCGAACAAATTCGGACAAGTTCAAAAAGAAATATTCACCCCACGGTAGTACGAGAATTCGGACAACGGATTTTTCGTCCAATAAACTTTTCCCTGTTTTTATGCACGTGTATTGTCGAGTGGAGGTTGAGGTTCGTTGGCTCGAATTTTCTCTGCTCGTTCTTACACTTGATTTTCCCACGGTATTTGTCTGTGTGGCTTATTGAAATACAAAGAAATGCGAGGAGCCTTCTTTATTAATTTTGTTATCGATTTATTAGTGCTTACTTTATTTACTCTCGAAAAAATAATAGTAGAGCGTGTTGTATATACAGGGTGAATCGCATAAAGTGTCGCACAGCGAATTCTGAGATAGATGAGGCCATTACAAACAAAAGTTGCAAATAAGCATTAGGGATATTGTTAATAATTTAGGAGATATAAATATTTAAAGTTGGTCCAATCAGAGTGTGCCGAGAAGCGTTGACGCCGCCCACCCCTATCCTAGCCGTACATATAGCATAGATTAGGGCGTTACATTTGGGTTTGCAAAATTCACAGCAGTCAATGTTATTGATTTTATTAGTACGCAGTCATTTTTTTTTCTCGGGCATTGGCTGCTCTGAATTTAGGCGGGGGGTGGATGACGTCAATGCTTGTCGGCACGTTGAGCAAAATTCAGACCAGCCAATGCCCGAGAACAAAAAATGACTACGGAAAAATACAAGCAATCTAATTGCCTGCTCTAAATTTTGCAAACCCAAATGTAACGCCCTAATTTATGCTATATCTACGGCTAGGGTGAGAGTGGGTGGCTTCAACGCTTCTCGGCGCGCTCTGATTGGACCAACTTTAAATATTTATATCTCGTAAATTATTAACAATATCCCTAATGTTTATCAACAACTATTGTTCGTAATGAGCCAATCTACCTTGAAATACCGCCTGGCACCCCTTACACAATTCACCCTGTATATTTATGTGTGTGCGTGTGCGTGTGTTTCTACATAAACGAACGTACTACAATAAACGAACGTAGTACACAGGCATTCTCGTATGATTCTTTCTCGAATAATGTTCGTTCGGAGTTTTCAGCAGCACATGCAGTTGGCAAAATTCCGTCGATGGAGAAAAACGGATCGTACGAGCCGGCGTCTATTAACTGAATTCCCTATTTTTTTAAATATTCACTATTATGAAACGAGAATAATTGCTAGTTATAACCTCGTACATAGCGAGAGTCGAGAGCAAAAATGCAGAGGTGTTATTCACGTCCTTAGTAAAATACCGGAGGTTATTTTATTTTTATTTAACAGATACGTTTTTAACGAACATTCATACCGCGTACGGGTCGCTCGCGTTGTGCGAAATGTGAGTCTCGTGGCGACGTTTCAGTTCGTTCGTGTTCAAAAGAGCTCTCGAGTCATATGGTAGAAGCTTTCCCGCGGGAGTCTCGCCCGGAAGTGCGTTTGTTCCGCGTGTGTTTTCGATAGTTCGCGACTTAGCGATGCGTTCTCGCGTCTGACGACATCGGCTCTCGCGATACTTTGTTTCTTCTCTATCCTTC
Source organism: Tryphoninae sp. B BG-2022a (assembly GCA_030523005.1). Taxonomy (NCBI): domain Eukaryota; kingdom Metazoa; phylum Arthropoda; class Insecta; order Hymenoptera; family Ichneumonidae; species Tryphoninae sp. B BG-2022a. The sequence goes on along the minus strand of JAPYZU010004300.1, from coordinate 8,607 downwards.
CAGCTCTATCCTCCTTCTCCGTCCTCTCTCTCTCTCTTTGAATGAAAAGAACTCGGGAACAGAACGAAGTAAAGTTGAAAGAAAAAAACAATAAAACATCATACACATACACAAAATAAAACAAAACAAAAAAAGGAGACGGGAAAAGAAAGTACTAAAATAATGGCAGGTGTCATACACGAGATGCGGAAAATGCCTCCGGAAAACAGAGTGAACAATAAAAGTTAAGACAACAAGTGGAACGATAAAAAAAATTTTAAAACCGCGTTGTGTACCAATGTCGGTAAAGAAACAACTTATTCGGAACAACTCTGAGCGAACGAGCGAAGCTGGGGTGCTTTTCACTATAGTGTATTATATATATATATATATATATATATATATATATTTAAGTGGCCTATCCTTGTGTACACCATAGTTCTATCTCGCCGTGCCCGTGTGAGCGTGTGTTTTTAGACGTGCAAAAGGTACCGGGAGGGAAACTTCTTGTTCTCCGAGTTTGACTTATTTCTTTCGAGCTGTATTCTCGTCGGCGTTTCTTCGACAAACCACAAAACTGGTGTATAACAAAATAGAACGAGGGGTAGGTAACGCCGATGTATACACAAAGTTGAGGTACGTACCATGCCGCGAACCGTTTTACCGTTTTCCTTTTGTAAATGTTTTTCGCGTAATACGATTTTCGACGGAAAGACCGAGAAATTACGGAGCTTTCGATAGTCGGCAGTCAAGCTTCACTAGATATTTGCCCGGTCTTCCTTTCTTCGAGTTACTGGACAAATTGTAGTTGTGAATTTATTCTGTTATTCTCCAACTCTCTTTCTCACTCTCTCTCTCTCTCTCTCTCTCTTGCCCACCACCTGCTCGCTTTACAGAATCACGAGTTTTTCCGCTGTACCTGCTCTTTTAGAGACTGTAAAGCGTTCAAGAGCGTTTCTTAATCCCATAACGATGCTCGACGAAGGTAACGAGTAATGAGATTTCTCGTTTGCGTTCGAGTATTAAATTCTCGGGGCTTTGCATAGCCCGGCGGTAAATGTGCTCGTAATACAGGATAAGGAGAATTTTTTACTGCACAAATTTTGGTATCCCTTATCTTTTTCGAACCAGAAAACTTCTTCGTTATTCGTGCACTTTTCACTGTTTTGCCATATTTGCTTTTCGCATCACGCAATCCTCATGGAAACAGCTTCGTTTCGACGTAACCGATTTTATATTCTTTCGTATTTGAAAGAATGATCAAGCGACGCGATAATAATGATCCGTTGTTATATCAACGGAAGTAAACACATTCTGGATAGATTGGGCTTATTCCAACGAATGGGTGAACAAGATCAAGTAAAAATGCGCGATAAAAGCGATAAGTCGTGAGAAACTCACGTACACTTTTTTTTACCGGGATTCAGAAACGATCTTGCGCACGAGATGTCGTTTTTTTTTCTTAATTCTTGCGTCCTTATTTCGAGGTTATTAGTATTTGTAAAACGAAGGGAACGTGTCAGTGCTCCTCCTCTCTCCACAGGTGCTCCCTGTTGCTGTTTTCTTTCACTCTCTATATCTTCGGCCTGGTTTTCACTTAATTTGCGCGTCTCTTTCGTTCTTCTTTCGTTTCTGCGTCATCTAAGTTTGTTATGTTCTGGCGGTGTTTAATTCTTTCTGTTTAAACGGCAAATGGTCGAGGGGCTGGAAAGACACGAAAGTTTACTTTCATGCGCTACATTAGACACGTTGTAGAAGAATAATCTAAATGTATCTATATATATATAGGGTGAATTTTATAAGGTATAACAGGCTTTGTTCTGAGACAGATGGGATCATTACAAATAAAAGTTGTAAATATACATTAGGGATACTTTTAATAGTTTACGAGATATACATTTTTAAAGTTGCTCCAATCAGAGCGTGCTGAGAAGCGAGCCGCTCACTCTCGGCCTAGCCGTAGAGATAGCACAGTGTAGGGGGTTACATTTGGAGTTGTAAATTCCAAAGCAGTCAATTTTATTTATTATATTATTACGCAGTCATTTTTATTTCTCGGGCATTAGCTGCTTCGGTAAAAATTTATATCTCGTAAACTATTCAAAATATCCCGCATGTATATTTGCAACTTTTGTTTGTAATGACCGCATCTACCTTAGAATAAAACCTGTGACACTTTATGAAATTCACCCTGTATATACATATCCACCTATATATGTGTATGTATATGTATATACACGTGTACAAGAGAAGAACGGTAAAGACCAAGACTGCATGCAGTCGACTATTAAAAGCTGCCGCCATCGTCGTCGCAGCTCCTTAGTTGCAACGGCGAGATGAAGATGGAGCGCTAGTGGGTGGGGGGTACATTAAGCTGGTACCAACGACGCGAATAAACGGCCACGAAATCTCTACCGGTTTCCGTTGTACACAAACACACGCATAAAAGCTCCGAGAGAACCTTAACCTCGTAGTTTTCGTGGTCTAGGATAAAACCTGATGGAACTGCGAAGCGTAAAACGTCGTAATCCGTGGAGACGTGGGACGTTACGGCACGGCAGTACCCGGCGTCTCCAAGGGCGAAGGTTATATACAAGGAGTTACGGAAAAAAGTAACGAAATAATAGAAATGAAGATGGAAAGTGATAAGCGGAAAGAATACGGACGATATGTTGGACAATAAAAGGTAGAGGCGCATTCATTATCTATTACTGTATAATTTTATAGATATATATACGCACAAAGATTGTATGTATATATTTGACCTGCCGAAACCCATGTCTTAGAAATCTGTTAGTAGAGTCCCGTGCTCTCGTCGTTCTCGTTTTTTTTTTCTTTAACTGTCTGGATTTGTTAATGCGAGTGTGGTTTAGTTTGGTGAAAGGTTTTTTTTCGTTCAAAAAGACTTTGTAGGGTCATTTCAAAATCGAAAACTTCCCGCGTAACACGAATATAATCGCCGTTATAATCTCGATATACTGTAACTTACGTAAATATTCAATTTTTTTAATGACAATGATAATATATAAGACTGATTAAGTGCTCATAATAGTGCCTACCCAAAATACGTGACATTTTTATGTAAATTGTTTTCTGAAGCTAACAATTTAATCGCAAGAAGAATCCTTGTTTTTCACTTAACTCTATGGAGAATGTATACAATATTAAAGAGTTTTTATAAAATGGAATTCTTATATTACATGACCGAAGCTGTGAGATCAATTCGCCCGAGTCGATTGTTTTTTCTTCGTGTCATTCCCTCCGCAGGCGCGGTGTGGATAAAACGCGGGCGGCTGCATATCACTATGAGACCTCCACCCTTGGCCCGTCTTGTTAGTTGTCATACTGCGGCTTCGTAGCTTACGCGCGCCATGTCATTTAGCGGTATCCAGCAGTGGCTCTTAGCCAAATGCTACGAGCTCTGAACTGCCGAAGCCGTCTGAATTTACCGCCGACTAACACTGCCTCTTAACTTTTGTCGAGCGTTGCTGATCTCCCCTCTTGGTTCTGCATCTACGTATATTAAATGCATAAGCATTTATAAAATAATAGCCCTACACGAGTCTGAAAAGTAGCAGTTTTACAGTAGTAAAGCTCGTCAAGTATAGCTACTTGTGCGTGGATACTACCAAGCAGCGGTATGCGAGGCATTAAGCGTTGGAGATAGAGGAGACTTTAGGCGACGTGGAGGATAGGGGTAGTAAAAGGAACGAGAACGAGAGAGGGATAGAAAATATAACTAGAGGTATATGTATTCTCTCTATATATACGCTAACCTATATGCAATATAGGGTTAATATATATCCCTGGGGCAACCAGCAGGATCGTTGTACGTTCTAGACTAGGTGAGTAGTGAGTCTATGATCCAGGACGTGTCTGCCCTCAACGAAACTGTACTTATACAGGGTGAATCTCGTATCGTGTAACGGGCTTTATTCTAAGATAGATGGGATCATTGCAATCAAAAGTTGCAAATATACATTGGAGATATTTGACATAGGTAAATTTATTTTACAAATTTATTAGATATCAATTTTTAAAGTTGGTCCAATCAGGGCACGCCGAGAAACACTGGAGCCGCCCACTCTCGCCCTAGCCATAGAGATAGCACAGTGTAGGGCATTACATTTGGGGTTGCGAAATTCAGAGTAGTCCATTTTATCTCTTGGGCATTGGCTACTTGAACATTGGCTACTAGTGGGCGGCCCCAACTCTTCTCGGAGCGCTCTAATTGGATCAACTTAAAAAATGTATATCTCCCAAACTATTACAAATATCCCTAACGTATATTTACAACTTTTGTTTATAATGATCTCACCGATCTTAGAATAAAGTCTGTTACACCTTATGAAATTCACCCTGTATATTGGGTACCCTGTAATTTGTACTAATTTGAATATAGAGATGTGCGTGTGTAGTGAATGGTACACGTGCGTATAGAGGGCATAGATGTTAGTAGGCTACCGAGGGTAGCTTGAGCAATACGATAGGTCTGCCCGAAGCTTTAGATAAAGTCCACATATGCATACATAATAAACATGTTTATATATATCCACATAAAAACCAACATGACTACATACCTACGTATGCAGATGTACAGAGGCGAATGACTGAAAACTGTATACGTGTGTACATTGCTGAAAAGTCCTGCATGCATCCTGTGAGAATGAGCAAGTGTTGAAATTTTCTTCGTGTACTACCCTCTCGCTCTATTTTTGGTGAGGGTTACGCGGTGCAGATTGGCCCATGGTTCCGACAATGTTGGATATCATCGCGATCCCTGTAGTATATTCGTATATTAATCCTTCGTTCGTGTATGTAAATATGCATATATGTATATTATGTATGTGAAATACAGTGACGAATATGTGAAGGCGGCGAGGGTCGCACATTGTGGATAGTCTCTGAAAGGATAAAAGGTTGAACGAAAGGGTGGAAATATTGCATGGTAAGATAGTAGAACGGTTGGTTGCAATAATTCACTACGGCAATAGCGAAAAATTGTGATCTAGTAAGAATAATAATATAATATTCATATTGTAAGGGAATATACCTACGGATGTGGTAAATTTCTTTTAAAGTTTTTTGAGCGAAATGTTGTTTTCGTTTTTTTGACAGACCCGAAAACCGCGAGTAAATTCCAATTTTTGAACTTTCGACACCTTAAGACGGTCGAATATTACAATACTTTTCTTCAAAGATATTTTGCGCATACTTGTATAAATCGATGCTCGTGTCTCGAAAGTGACCAGATCCCTGAAATACGTGCTATTATGCATCAGAGAATGAAACTATGTATTCATAGATTCGTGTATGCAGGCTTGGGGTAAATTGCGCGCTTACGACCGCGGATTAGGAATATGCTTGCAGTATAGCTGTAGCTTCGTCGGATATTAGCCCCGATTCCTGGTGCCTGCCTTGCGGATTTTGGGTAGCTTCTGCCTCGTGCTTCGCATACGAAGATTTGTATTTTCCATTTCATTTTGCATACAAATTATGACAAAGGTGGAAAGTCTGAGAGAAAGAGAATGAGAAACTGAAATTTGTGTAACGTTAAGTGAGAAGTGGTTTGGAGTGCAATCTTGCGATTGTATACAAAATACTCGTTGTGAACCCTTTGATAGCAGGAAGAGTAGGTATCCTATATGATAACAGTTGCGAACAAAATTCGAGTAAAATATGTGTATGCACTGTATGGTGGGATGAAACAGATGGATACAGAGACGAAGATATATCTATAGGTAAACTTGGATATGCGGAGTAACAGAGAGAGAGAGACTGCGACTGAGGGAAAGAGGGAGAGCACGTGGGGTGAGTAGATTGAAATCGAGTCAGAGTGCGCTGTGAAAGCTTCTCGTCGATTTGGCTCGTTGTGCAGTTATCGTTACCGTAACGGTTACAGTATGTTCTGTGCCGAGCATCGGCACTGCTGTACCGAAGTACTTCGAGAATCACAGAGCAAAATAGACGGGAGAGAGAGAAAATTTTCGCGATTCGCTCGACGAGCAGATCATCTATTTCCACGAGAAACCTCCAACGGCATTCGAGCCCCGAGGCTATACAATATCGTCGCTGTCTTACCCACTTTTCTAACCCCGCCTCTTTCCTTTTCTTTTTTCAAGTCGAAAGCCACCTAAAAATCTTGATATATCGAACCACGTTTATTTTTGATTGAGTGTATCTGGTTAGCTGACAGAGCCAACTTCCCGTGGAGGGCACGAAAATCCCTACAGCTAATTCTTTGTCTGCTCAGATTTGGCTGCTCGTCGAAAATTGGTCCCACCCTGTGGGACCAACTTTCGACGTTATAACTTTTGTTGACCATTGCTGATCTCACTACTGATATCTGTTTTTAATAATCAAAGTTGTCATTTATATCCGATATTTGGCATGGACTTTCCCAATTTGAATGTTTCCTATCAACATGCTCTTTTTCGAAGCAGTTTCTGTGATAGCTCAGGGAGCTTACCGCAGGACAAAATGTTCTCGTGATTTTCTCTCTCCTTCCGCATTGCTATCTTTCCATTTGATTTCCTAGAAAAAGGATTGTGCGATTCGCGTATTCTCGACAATTTGCATCCTTTGTCAGTATTTTTACAGTCGAGGAAATACAACGTTTGCATTAACATACCGTTTTCTTATTTCCACGAGTATCACCCATGCTGCTTTTGATCGTAAATTGCTTTACGGTTCGTTTCAATCGACGACGAGCGATTTTATATCAACTTTGCAATCTCTACAATTTACCCACGTCGACAATTTTCATTTTCAACAATGCTTCGCGATCCACTCCGTAATCTCGCGGTGGAATTATTTGATAAAATTATTTAAAGTTACGATACCGCGAGAATATTTGGAAATCAATAAAATCGGTTTAAATTTTCGTCTATCAAATTTCTTCCCGATATATGAAAATATTATACAACACGTATATTTACCTATATACGTATAGAAAGGGGGAAATTACAGCGATATGACGAAATTTGTCGATATTTTATGTCAGTCGTGAATATGAAATCTATATATAATATAATCTATATGAAGTATCGGAATGATGTACGATCGAATTCAAGGTTCTCCTCTCACCCTGGGATTTCATCTGTGTTATCTTTACTCTACATGGGTTATTATTGTAGGTCGGAAACTATCGCGTCGTTCGGATTTGATGGAACTGGCTGGAATGGGTGGGGGGGGGGGGGGATGGGAGGAGAGAGGGGGGGGGGGGGGGGGGGGGAGGGAGGGAGAGAGAGAGAGAGAGAGAGAGAGAGAGAGAGAGAGAGAGAGAGAGAGAGAGAGAGAGGATGAAACGCGTCGTCGAAAAGCCGATGCCTAACTCACAGAGTAAATGGGGAAGGGTGCGATTTCGTTTCAGGATCGTGGCAGACTCTCGGCCACCATGAAATCAATCACTCGTTACCCCATCAATATGTATTTTTATTACATTACATCCTCGCGTTATCGATAACCCGAATCTCTTCTGCTTCGTGATTCGACCGTACGATCCGTCCGTCACGTACTCACGCATGTATATATATATATATATATATATATATATATATATATATATATCGGGATATCGTTTTTGCCTTATTGTATACTCGCCGTGTAGAATAAATATTGCCCACGTGACAGTATCGATGTATACATATATATGTATAAATATTTTTACTCGTATATATACAGGGTGAGGCACATAAAGTGTTACAAAGCAATAACGCGCAAACTGTTGATCATATCCAAAAATGTTTCAGACAAAAGTTTGGATCATTACCAAATTTTTGGTAGTCTTATTTATAAGGTCATAAAAAATGTTCGAAACAACAGTTGTACTGTGTCGAGGGAGCCATCAAATGCAACCACTTTTTTTTAACTGAAAGTGACTTTCACAGTGTGCCAACGCCTCTATCGAAATAAAAAAATTGTCACACTTGTTGACCCCCTCCACACAGTACAACTTTTGTTTGGAACGTTTTTGGGTGACGTTTTCATAAGACTATCAAATATATTACACGACTTTAACCCCCCCCCCTGCTTTTTATGCAGTATGAAATGCTGTAGAAGATGGTTGAAAAAAATGTATCATTCTATTACAAAAAAATGAGGTTGACCTTGACATAGCTTTAGCTCCTCCATCGTTAAAAAAATAGGGTAATTAAGTATGACGACCTTCTCGAACCTTAAAACTGTAGCTAAAAACATGTTTCGATATGATCAATAGTTTGAGTGTCATTGCTCCGTAACACTTTACGTGCCTCACCCTGTATATGTCTACGAATATACAACCCAAAGTAGGGAAATACGAAAGACGAAAATGTTTCCATTCACGAAGCATTCGCATCGAACTTGAAATTTCATTTCATCGATATCAAAATTGATTCGCAAATATAAGTTTTATAGAAATATAATTTGGGACGTATTCAATATCCGAAAAAAAATTGAACCTCCCCAGTGTCTTCTTACTGATATGTGATTTTTTGTTCGCTATCCAACGTTGTACGTATGGAGATATGTGTATAAGTTGCCATCGCTCGTTTCAGGAATAAAAGGGATTCCAGCAAACTCATTATTGTTTCGTTATATTATAGGCATATATATATATATATATATATATATATATATATATGCCTA
>JAPYZU010004297.1:0-10597 GCA_030523005.1 Tryphoninae sp. B BG-2022a | reverse complement strand
CGATGGTGTAGCTGCAGGAAGTCACGTAGACAAAATGGGAATGCGAGAGGCGCGTGAGAAAGAGAAAAAAAAGGTGGATGAAAGTTGATCATCGTCACAATATCCTTGCAAATCCAAAAAAACAATTTTGATTCAAGAATACTCAGTTTCAATTTGAAGTCGATCGGTCAATTTCTCTTTGAGTTATGATCTCGACAATTTTGAAAAATGTCGTTTTGAGAAAAACGCGTTTAAAGTTTCAACTATTGATCACGTCTATAGGCGGATAAAGCGACTTATACCTGTAAGCGGTCGTCTTTAGAACGCTGCCATTCAAAAATTATTTAAAATACGACCTTGCCGCTTTCGCAGGATATTTTTGAAAGTATAAACTATAGAATTAGTAAAAATATCGTTTTTTTTCTTCTTTTTTCAAGTGTCACACTGGTATAGCCTCTTAAGTTTAGCAAGCGGCTTTTGAAAGTAGAACTGTTGAACTATAAATCGTCAATTTTAGATTTTCGTTTAATTGCGTTTAGGTAGGTGAAAATTGCGCCTAAACATGACCAAAAACGCCTGAGGGCATGAAAGTGATCGAGTAGTGATGGTAGACCGGCATACGCGGGAACCTGCATATATAATATATAGTGATAAAAGCGCGCTCGGCCTAAGTTTCGTATCTATTTATTTGATTATTTCAAGAACCAGTGGGACTATTGTGACATATTTTTTTTAATTTGGGATAACTCGATCATCGGAATCTGATTCTTTACTCAGATTCAATATTGCACATCGTACATTGAACAATTAAGAATATTATCGAATATTATTCGAATAAGTTTCAAATGATAATAATAATCAAATATTTGAATATTATGTATTTTATATGTCATATATTTGCGTATTTTAATTACCTACAATTCGTCCATTGGAACCAAACAGATCCCTTCATTATTTGTTGTTTTATAAGCAAAAAATGAAAGAAAATGTGTTTTTTTTTCACTAATTTGTTAATAACAAAAAATAAAATGGGAATCAGGAGTCGAAAAATGGTCAGTTATGTTCAAGAGGCTATTCCGCGTCTGATGGCAATTGTCGTTATGCGGTGCTATTTTTGTAAAAAAAAAAAGTTTATTTGCTTGGCCTAGTAACGAAAACAATATGCCACCAATAAAAAACGTTATTGGAAAAACTTTGAAGGTTATCGCGAGTAAACATTTCCTGAAATATAAAAAAGTCATTCGAACTTGCTCGGTCGAATCTATTTTCCCAGACAGCATTATTGAAAAAAATAGAAATACAAGTTGAGATAGAGATATTGATGTTACGGACGAAAAATAATCGGTAGACAGGACAACACCAAGGCGTGAACCCAACCCAGAAAATTCTCCCGAGGCGTATTTAATACTGGCGATGCAAGAGCCGTGATATCGATTGACGATCGATATCACGGCGAAAAATGATCGTATCCCATCGTCGATAGAAAACCATTTGCTTGAAGCCTGAAATGCGCTTTTTAATCGTTCGAAGATATACATAAATGGGTGTAAAGATGTTTCGACATTTTTCTGATTAAAAATCTGACGACGAATTTATAAAATAATGCATTTTTCTACGCGGAATCATACTCAAGGACGGTTAAGCCCCGGTGATAAGGTTCGTCGAGATACGCTTCATTTCCGAGCTTCTTAACTGCAGTAATAAAATTCGCACGCAATATTATTTTGTGAACTGTTTTTATAAACATCAATTATTATAATATGCATGACCAAAGCTGCGAGATCCGTTCCCCCGACTTAAGTGTCATACTGCGGCTTGGTAGCATACGCGCGCCATGCCATCTAGCGGTAGGCAGCGTTAGCGTTTAGCAAATTTTACGAGCTCTACACTACGTTTCCAATAATGCATTCATAATGGTAATTGAAGGTATGAGGGCGCCACATGATAGGCACGAATGCAATGACAGCAACCAGCTGTTTCGCCGTCTGCGGTCGGATCCAAAAAATATTCCATCGTTAATGTTTTGGTTTGCTATTTTATTTGATAATCAGAAGAATATGCAATTTGATGCATATCCAATAGTTGCCTCCTTATTATCCCAGAAAAAAATAAGAACTCGAAGGAATTAATTTTCAACGGTTGCGAATTCAAGATAATTTATCTGTGATACTAAATATGGAGTTGGAGGACCCTACCGTGACGTCCATATGCCAAGAAATTATAAAAAATCATCTCCAAGTAACCGGTATAATTCAAGTACGATTCAAGTCTTTCATTATTTATGACACATAACCTCCCTTTTTTCACGGGCGTTACCGTTACTCGTTGATTCCGTTTCTATCATACAGGACATTCAAAAATGCATGGGTCCACTGGAGCTTTTGCACGATCTAAATACAGAAGGAAGAGAAAAGATAGTTAATTTAAGAAAAAGCATAAACCGACTTATAGAACTGGCAGAAACAGAAACGGAAGCAAAGAAAAAAGCTCATTTGTTATCCAAAGTCGAGAGTCACAAAAGTCAGCTCAGTGTGACTTTAGCTGCTTTCCGTAAAGCAAATATTGTTTGCGCCTGTGTCATAGACAAACTGGCCAAGGAAGAATTAACTGCCCTACCCGAGGAACATCAGAATGCGGTTCGTCTGAGAAGGGACAAGAAACACCTCACTGATACTTCCAATAAAGTAACGGATACGTTGCTCAGTATTTCCAGGCATTTGGCTGAAACAACCCAGAGAAGTGCCAATACATTGGATACCTTGGGTTAGTATAAAATCTACTGTTTTCTTTTCATTCATTTATTCTGTCGCAATCAAATATCCATCGTCATTAATACTTTCATACAATGCTTGTATCTTCATTTTAGTTACTTCGTCGGACAAGGTATCCAGCACAAAAGATGAACTCGAACATCAGCAACAAGCGATAATTCAATCGGGCAAACTTTTAGGAAAATATGGCCGGCGTGAGGTCACAGACAAAGCTCTAGTGGTCCTTGCATTTGCTTTCTTTCTTGCCTGTGTCTTTTACATCCTCCAGAAAAGGCTTTGGTGAGGTGTTCACATAATTCTGTACCATTCCACTAAATCGACGATATAAAGTCTCTTCTTACAATTTTTTCATTACCAAAAGCAACGATCGAATATATTCAGTTGATCGTGAACCACTTTATCCTGCACAGACAAATAATATCCTGTAGAGAGTTTTAAGATGAAATCGTAAAAATAGAACAGTTTGATTTTGCTAAGTGGGAAAAGGGCTTTGCAAAATTTACGTTTTTGCAGCTTGTGAAAAATTCCTCTTTCGAGATAACACCATCTTTATTCAAATCCATCTTTCTGAAGAGTCTCTCGACGTGTTTGTTGACTGCGTTTCTTATCGCACGATCGCCCCGAATCATTTCATAAATCGATGAAACAATGGCGATCATTTCGTTCCGCGTAATGACACCGTCACCGTCCAAATCGTACAATCTACGACAAACCGATAAAACAATATTGAAAAATTAACAAGATAGTATAACGAAACGTTTTCAGTTTTCAGCAAAAGCCTACTCGAATATCCAGGATATCTTTTGGTCGGTATCTCCCTTGACGATTGACGCCAAACCCGTGATAAGATCGCCAAAGCTTACGACGCCGTCCTTGTCACGATCGAATTTATTGAACACGATCTGTGCATATTTCGCCGAATCACCGAGAGGAAAAAGTTTCGTGTAAGCTGGTTTGAGATCACTGCTGGTTGCTCCGCCACCTGGGCAATGTTGCTTGAATTCTCGATACATTCTCCGCAATTCTTCTTTCGTGAAGCCAGTGCTCTGGCTCAGTAAATCCAATCGTTCTGGTATTATACGTGTAAGGAATACATGCTCCTCTGGATCTTCCTCTTATAAAATCAACACAAAATTCATTTAGTTAAGAATTATTAACTCTATGAAATCACAATAGATTTTACATTATAGAAACTTGAAAAGTCCATACCGGTGGTCATTCTCTGAATAGTTTTCTTCACGCGCGTTATACTACGTCGCATTTTACGTGAGAAACTGAAAGATTGAGAATCGACGAAAGGAAGCTTACTCGTAGTTTTCGGATTTAGCGTGCACATGTGTTTATATTCGTAGAAGATCAATTTCGACACAGAGATTGATTGATGAAGAAGCGAGAATAAATTCATATGGCAAACACATCGTTAAAGATTGAAGTAAACTTAATCCGTGGCCAAGGTTTTCGCATGATTTTCACAGAAACAGAGATGAGAATTTTATAGGGTATTGAGAAATCTTTGACAATTTTCCAAAATACTAAAACTCTAATTCTATGATGCGGTGGTTGAAGAATACGGGCTCAAGGATTTCTCCAAACTGATGAGATTGGGTGTGCCTTCAATGTATGTAATCTCCTGATAGCTTCAAGAAAGAGAAAGAGAGATGAAGAAGCACGGCACCCAGAAAAAGCTTAGCTCATGAAAATATTTGGACACATCTCACTAGACTAGTACGTGTATATGATCTCCCCCGGATAGAATTCGAGCGTGAACTGAGTGCTGTGCTGCGTGCTCACCGACGTCTTCATGTGAGGGCAAAGAGGAGCATTGAATTATTTTCATTGAGAGGTAATTCTGGTTCGCTGGCTCTGGAACTTCCAACGTTACGAAACTTGGCTGAGAGGTTGATAAACCCACATTTTTTCATACTTATATTTATACGATAGGGATGATCTAAATTCTTTGGTAAATCATTGCACAATCTGTAACATATGTAACACGTTTATCTTAATATTAGATTAAGGTCATTTGTTTATAGCGCAAAAAAATTGGCAATTCTACAGTTGATATAAGAACGTATTTATTAATACTTGCTTATTAACTACACGTACATCGTTAGCGCTTTGGGGAATGCTCTCGTTTCTTGCGGAGAAGACGCGATGAAATCTTTGCGTAAAAATAGTACAAGTTTATGCGATAATCGACGAACATATCATTCACGAGCTCATTTATTCTGGTTCGAAAACGCGTCTGTTCCAGCCTACTCATTCAACATTTAATCAGTCCAAGGTTGAAGGAAACGTGGGAATTCACTCGAGGATCAATCTCGCTTGATTCCCATTAACTTCCCTCGTGAGGCCATGACGCAGTGCCAATTCTCGCTTCACACTAGCAAATAAAAGATCCGTTAACAGGAATATCTGTGCTATCGCAAATGCCAGGGTAACGCCGAAGTAAAAATTCGCATTTGCCGATCTTGAGTATATCCACTGATGCCAGACGTTCGGTGCAAAAGCTGTACAGAAATGCATGAAGCAACCGACTATAAAGCCCTGCTGCATGTCTGAAATAGGAAATATGTTATGAGGAATTCAAGAATTAAAAAGAGGCGTCAAAGTAATACTGTATTGTCGAGTGTACTCACGTTGAAACAAATGTTTCCAGAGCGGCAGAAGGGCCATGTAGAATCCAACATCGCCAATGCACGGATAAGATTTGAATATAGCACCAATGGCCAAGTATGAGAATGCGAGTAACATCGGATCTCTTCGCAGTCTAAGTGCCAAAGGTACGATGTAAAGCATGCCAACATTTATTTGGAAAGATGCGATAAACAGCCATCTGAAGTGTTCGAACATTTCCGTGAAGAAGTACCAATAGAGACCGATATTGGGACGTAGATCGGGAACAGTTAGAATAAAACCAACGGTATTGCCGAGAAAACTCCAACTTCCCATTATGCGGTAAGATACATACAAAAGACACGACAATATGGCGCAGTACGTTTGTATCATTTTTGCAACAGCTAATATTCTAGCTTTTCCCGATTTTTCACGAGCGTAATAAATTGTCGCTGGTACCATCAAAGACACCGGATAGAGACCTTGCAACGTCAATAAAGCTATTAACAAACAACTCCAGAACATCGAACGTCTCGTCATGGAATAGAGAGTCGCGGAATATAAAAGATTTGTAAAAACTGTCGTGGTAAGTCCGACGCAATTTAGAACTATGTACGGATTAAATAAATAGGCAGCTGGGACATAGACAACGGAACTGGCTGCTATCGACGCTATAGATGTGAATGAGGCATCTTTTGGATTATCAGTTTTACAATGTTTCTTGTCCTCCTCTTCTTTAGCCGCCTGAAATACAAGTTTGTCTTGAAAACTTTTAAGGATGCGCACGTTTAAAACTAGTAATCAACAAAGATGATGTGCATAATGAAAAAAGAAAAACGACTTAATAGAAATATGAGTTTTGAACAATAGGAGGAGAAGTAAATCATTAGACCTTAGAATCTAGACATCATGTTTTCTTTCAAGGGCCCACTATTAAAATTGATTACCTGTTCTGCTATGTAGCGTTTGGCAGTTGCGGCGAGAAACCATGCTGTCACAAGATCTGTTATAATGAATATGCTTCTTAATGCCCATAACGATAAATATTTGAGCATATAAGTGAATACTAGAAGGCCTATGGGAGTCTCGTGAAACAAATCACCACTGTAGGGGTCAATCCCAAAATTTCTGAGGTAAACACCTTCCGTTACTGAAATGACAATATCAATGATAGCAAGAATAGTAAGGATATGATGGTTTCCTCATGATAGCCTAGTCAAATTGGAAACAATTACCTGCCGTCGTATTATTTTCTATTCGAACAAATACCTTTTTACAAGTAGGTGCATATATCATAAATTAGTTGTACGGACAGTGCTAATTTGACAGGGCTATGATGGCATTGAATAAATGAATTGTTGTTTACCCCTCTTCCACGAATTTAGAGCTGTCGAAACTTCGATCCGTTCGCTTATGATCTTTTGAAATTCCGAATACATCAGCAATGGCCTTATTGCACCCGCCAAAGCGCAGTAGAACAATCTCTTACCGGACATTATTCGTTTTGTTTATCCTCAACGAGTTCTCCTTTATAACGTCCGACGTTACGCCGAATTTTCCTTCATATGATATAAAGATAAATTTCGCGTCACATAACTCGATATTTATCCGCGGACCCCTTTTGTATACTTGTACAATGTCACATAAATTGTGTTTTTCGTCGATTTGTTAAGCTGGCGAGACGATAACTCTCCCTGCTTTTGGCAGAATTCGGCGGTCTATATTCGAGGTTATGTGCACTTTTCCTATATTCCAAAAGTAGCGGCGGGGAGTGCGGGGTGCCCCCCGCCATCCCGGCTATTGGCGGGTGAAAAAATACGGATCGCAGTAATTTAGTGACTGGAATATTCAGGCATTGTAACATTGAAATAAATTTCTCTCATTCGAGGTAATTAACACAACCAATTAGTTACGAAGATCGCGTATACCTTTTCTTCCGTATGTGAAAAATGACACTCTGAAGGGTCTCGTTTTCATTGACTAAGTTCACATGATTAACCTCACTAATTGAATACAGTTTTTTATAGAATATCAAACACATCGATGGCTAGACTCAAAGGCTGGAGGTACGGATTGTTTCTCGGAGTATTCTTCTCAGGCATAGGAATTACTGTATTTTCGGCGATCCTCCAACCAATGATAAATCCAGAACCTTACAGTATGTTAATACAACCATCAAAAGTTAACTCCTCGAACTTTGTTATTAATAAAAATATTACTTTCAGAGCAATTTCGCGAAGCGACCCAATGGAAAATTAGATCGGATAAACGCATAGACAAAGCAAAAGATGAACTGTCCTCTGTTGAGTAGGTGTGTTGATTTACGTTTTGATTATTGTATGTCTTTATGTGACGAAGATAGAATTGGAATATTTAGTAAAGATATATAATTTTCAATTGTAATATACACAGATCGGGAAGAGTCTTTTCCTGTATCAAACTAAAATAGTCCCATGAAATCTTACGTTTACATAAAACTGTACATTTTATTTACAAAAAAAAACGAATAAAAAGTAAATATAGGTATCAAAAATCGTCGTCGTCACAGACATCGAGAAAGACATCGAAAGCCTCACGATTGCAATTACCATCGGCCGTGAATACGTATTTGTGAAACGTACCATCCATACAAATAGCTGTGTGAACAAAAATTTAGATATATTCTAACTCAATTCTAGACAGTAGCGTTGAAAGAAAATGAAATCACTTGCCTATAACAGAACTCCTAGAACCAAAAGCACAGACGCAAGCACATTCTGGTGGTACAGTGAAAGTTGCTAGGGCCCACTGACTCTCGACATAATTACCAAGAAATCCCATCTTGGAGAACCTAACGATCACATTTCAAAATGTTAACAATCAGTTCTTCTTCTTTTTACTTTTCTCACAATTAAGTATATTTATAAAGCTCACGTGGATCGTCGATTGAGATGCGTGTCTTTGAGAGCGAATATGTGTACAGTTCCTTTGTCACTGGAGGCACAGAGAAATTCAGAATCTCTGCTGAACGTTATGCTAAAGAGTACCGAAGAAAAGGAAAATGCGTTACAAAAAATGCGATCATTAGACCATTGACAAATAGCAGATTCGAGGACTAGTATGTATAAATATCATACCAATAGAGAGTTGCCGGATCGGCTCCTCTTCTAAGTTCGACCAGGAGATGCCGTCGAAATCCATCCCAAACACGAACGAGAGTTCCTTGAGCCGAAGCAGTGGCGACCATAGTTCCACTTGCATTTACAGCTAAACAAGCCAGAGCTCCCTATCGTGATAATTATTGATGGATAAATTTGTAAACAACCATATAAAGCATTTCAGCATTTCAGAAAAGTTCTCAAATCAATAGGTTTAATAAATACCAAAAATTCTAGACAAACCTGATGTGCTGCTAGAGTGGAAGGAGCGCTCGAACTTCCAGCCTCTGTGGCTCCTAAGTCAACCAATTGTACACTTCCTAATTTGTGCCCTGGAAAAGCAAGTAATTGCTTGTGAGCCGTGGCAAGTGTTGCAACTTCCACGAGTCCTTTAGGATTGTCTCTAGTCTCAAGAGTCAGTAATCTTCTCGTTGGCAGAGGAAATGAGAATACATGAATCTCTCGTTGCAGTGCGACGATCAGCCTGCATCAAAAAACCTTGCTCATAAAAAGTTCGAATATTTTACATTTATTTTTACAATATTACGAAATGTTGAGAAACTTACTTGTCTCTACGCAATCTAACAGCCTTTATAGGTCCTGTGAACGTTATTTCCATGACGAATTTCTTTGCTAAATCGTCATAAATCAGGACCGTGTTGTCCGCAAATTTTGGTCTCGTACCTCCAGCCACTATGGCTATAACATTCGTACGCCATAGCATTTCTCCGATGGAAACACTTCCCAGTAAATCATTCTCGAAATGAGCTTTTTCTACAAGGGGCTCCACGTTGTATATCCTTAGGCCCGATTCCATACAGCATGTGAAACATCCTGCAGTAAATAATGTTTTTCATGATTTTCTAATCGAACTCCATGTCGATTTCTTATACCCAACAATTATTAACCTTATTCTATTGAAAGCTTTGTCTGAACAGCTACTAATTTTCGATAATTAAAACAAGCCCAAGCGCAGTTGTACAAGAATGTTCCTTTTTATTACGAACGACATTACGTCGACAACATGTGAAACGGTTATGAGAGTACATTATATATCTATTCCTTTGTTCTAATGAATCTGAGACTCTTACCTTGATCTTGATTGAATCGTAAGCTCAGAATACCTCGTGCTCCAGCCATTTTTGCCTCGGTCACTTTTCGTGCGAGTCACCCCCACGTCAATGACTCTTCGATTTAAACAATTTATATCGGGGTTTGCCTCTGTTTATTGTTTGTATTTCCCCATTCCGCGGTGTCGCACATGGGCGATATGTTTGGTTGTGTATAACACCGTCTTTGCCGCTTACAGTGAAGATCGCGCAAGATCCTACCAGACCTTTAAATCTCCCAGCATAACAGCTGATAGCAACATAACCGTATATACATGAAAGTCACAAAAATACGCCATACAAAAGGCGAACTTTTATAATATAACACACACGCGACAATCTTTCTGAATAACGATGAGACGTGGGATTTCTTAATACTTTTACGATTATAAGGTACTTCGCGTCATGTTTCGGCAGTTTTTAGCGGATTTTACAAACGCCAAATGCATTGTGTCAAGTTACTTGCGCAATCGATAAGTAGACGAAAATTCCCTCCGCATATAGTTGTTTAGATATTCCAGTAGATGGCGCTGGATGTACGATTTTAAGTATTTTGAAGTTTTTATTTAGATAAGCTAGCGCCGAACTAGAGGTATTCTTAATGAAATTATCTCAAAATATTGCTCGCAATTTGCTCATCGAGAATATGAAATTGCTGTATCAGTAGCGATTATTAAAAAAAAGATATTAAACCCTTTTTTCACAAACACGGGTTTGACGATGTCTAAGTTATTCAACTACGAACGGGATCTTTTTTGGACTCAACAAATTGCGATCAAATTGCTCATTACTGTCGCATGTAATAATAATAATAATAATAATTTTATTTGCACAACTTTTACAGTTTTTTCCAAAATTTGTACAAAGTCTCCGTTTCCACCATTTTATTTTCTTTCCTCATCCTCCTCCGCCCTTGCTTCTACCCCTCTTTTACAAATCTTTTCTATGTCCCTATAGTACTCGCATATTCGTCTGTCCAACTTTC
>JAPYZU010004296.1:0-20149 GCA_030523005.1 Tryphoninae sp. B BG-2022a | reverse complement strand
ATTTTTGATATAATCTTCTTTAACATACAAAATGACGAGGACTCTTTTTATATTTGATTGTCAAGCCTAAAATATCATCCTGAAACAACTGTTATTCAATCCAATTCCAAAACATACTTCTTTCATCCCAACTTGTACTCTTCAAATTAAAATAAAATTTAATTTAATTTTTATTAAATATATTAATTAAAAAATAAATTTAATTTAATTTTAATTGAACATATTAATTAAAAAATAAGTTTAATTCAATTTTAATTAATAAATTAATTTTAAGATTATATAAAAAATGGAAGGACAGTTTCAATTTTGATATAATCTTCTTTAACTTGTTCGACTAAAACAAAAATGGTATTTTATTTTTTTGGAATTGAATAAGAATTATTCTTTTTTCGTTCGTTTCGATTCTACAATAAAAACAAAAAGATTATCGATGAATAAGCAGGGCCAGCTCATCGAGGCCTAACGTCGAACACGTACGAGGGTTGTTATCGTCAAACTATACGAGTAAGTCAGAATCAACACTAGAAGGGGCACATGTACGCGCGATGACGACGCACTGAAGTCGATAAGGGCGACCGACGAGGAAGATATTTCGCAAGAAATGTAGATAACAAGATACGTGGTTCACATCCGTGATTTATATCCACTGTTGAACTTGGGTGTGTACCAAATACACAAAGAAATTCTTTCCTGGAATTTAAAAAGGAAAAGCATCTTTAAAAATGTTGTCATCTTTGAAAATAAACTTATTTCACGGTATTGAATTCCAGTTTTTGTTCACGAGCATGAAACCGGTCGCAACAATGAATGTTCTCTTACCTCAATTAAGCGAGAATTTGTCACGGATGTGCTCAGGAATATTAATGGAATAATTAAGATGCAATAAAAGCATCGTTCTATGAAAATATTCCCAGTGTCAACTGGACCATTTTCCCAAGATGTACGAGATCTTACTGTTGCTGTTCCTAAAAATTTTCAGTAATCAATATTTGTTTAAATTAATTCACTGATCTATGATATTCTAAAAAAAATATTCTATCCATACATTTATTTTTTCATTCGATGCAAATGTGTCGATTCACGATGGGCAGACTCCAATGGAGTTTCTGAAAACGTGACGTCTCTTTCCGTAAACGTTCCACCCTTTATTTGCACTGATGGAACAAGAGTCGAATTGTCCAAGGTCTGCAATGGATTGCCAGATTGTCCAGATTCGTCGGATGAATTGAGAAAGTTGTGTCATCATGTTGTGTGAGTCAATTGTATTCTGAAAATATGTTGATAACGGTACCTGTCCTTCGTGTCTGTTGACTGCAAAGAAATCATTGTTTTAGTAACAATGAACGATAAACATTTTTTAAAATAAATTGATTAATGAAATTAATAAACAAGGTACTTAAAAAAGAGATTTTATAATCAAAAGGATATTGTACTTTTTTCAAGGTGTCCAGCATCGAGTTACAGATGTTCCTACGGTGCTTGTATTCAGAAAAAAGGTCGTTGCGATGGTTCGCAGGACTGTGTAGATGGCAGTGATGAATTTCGTTGCGACCTTACAGAAATTTGTACCGATCGGGAATATCGTTGCTTGGAATCGACTGAATGCATTGCCCTTGGAAAAACTTGCAACGGTGAGCATGTATCCCTGCAATCGGAAAGGAGTATTATTAAAAATGCAATAAAAATGAATTTTTACAATACACAGGCTATGCAGATTGTTCTGATGGAAGTGACGAGAGCGATACTTTGTGCAAGGATTATCCTTGCCCTCCTCAGACATATCACTGTTCCTATGGTGGCTGCGTACATCAAGAAACCATGTGTGATGGTGTCAAGGATTGCGCAGATGGAAGCGACGAAGAAACTTCTGTCTGCGCTTCTATCAATTGTCAAGACTCTGAATGTCTGGCTCGTTCCTGCAAGTATGTCATATTATGTACAAACTTTCTTTCATTATTTATAATATTATAGTTATGTTTGCAATGTGATTTAAAAGATAATATAAAATACAACGTACCCTTGATTCCATAACGTTTGTTTTCATCTCACCCGATAAGACAAGACGAATTCAATTGCAAAAGTGGGACTCAGTGCATTCCAGCGACAAATGTCTGCGATGGTAGTTATCAATGTCGAGATTTCTCGGACGAACAGCCAGAATTGTGTGCAGACAGAGAGTAAGTCTTTTGAGAACAAACCTTTACAACAGAGAAAGTGTCCATTAATTTTAAGAGTTGTTATAAAAATCAATAAATCATTTTTGAATGATAATGATATTTACTCAATTAATTCTAGATGCAAGGAGGGTTTTTTCCGTTGCAATTATGGTGGATGCATTCTCGACACTTTAAAGTGCAATCTTCAGCCAAATTGTCATGATTGGAGCGACGAAGACGAAGCCACATGTGGAACAGTTTTTCTTCCAGAAGGAGCGTGTCGTCTTCCCCTGGCAAGACCAGCTACTCACTATCTAGTATCCAATTGTGATGATTGTCGTCCAGGTCAGGTCATTCCAGAACTCACGAGACTAGATTACACATGCGACCTTCCTGATTCGCTAGAAGGCTCCTCCAGTATTTTTTGCCAGGACAATAATTGGATCCCTGATTTACCTTCCTGCGCTTCCGGTACAAGTTTCTTCTAATCTGTGCCAAGGATTACATTACTTTTCATTTTACTCTCGTTGTTTCCAACTTTCATCCAATACAGAAACACAGGACATAACCTGTCCTCCAGTGGATGCTCCAGGAGCAAAAAAGAGCTGTGAAGTTCTCTGGGGACCGAGGCAAGGATGGATCGATTGCAACGGTTCAATTCCAATTGGGACTCATGCAACACTCGAGTGTCCACAATTTTATGAACGTGAAAGTGGTGCCAGTCGAACGACTTGTCTTCACGATGGTACATGGAGTCAAACTCCCCTTCGTTGTCGACCAGTCTGCGGAATCAGAGAAAGTTCCACAGGTTCGTTCCTAAAATACAATATCTTCCTAACTCTCCACTCCTACGCCGCGTTCAGAAACGTTGTGGGTAAAGTAAAGTTTACCCAAACGCGTTCAGAGACACCGGAAACTCGCAATGATGACCATGGCGTGGGATGGAGCGGGTCACGTGACGTTACCTTACCTTCACCCGCGGGTAACGTTTCTGAACGTGACCCTAGTTTTCTTATTTTGAAACAATGATTGAAAAATAAATACTACTATTAGAACTACCTTCTATTTTTTTCTCCAGCTGGAGCTTTGATAGTAAACGGATGGGAATTGATTCCTGAGGAAGCTCTTCCTTGGCACGCCACTCTGTTTTCCCACGACGATGGACGATGGAATTTTTTTTGCGGTGGAACTTTGATCTCTGAACGTGCTGTTTTGACTGCCGGCCATTGCGTTTGGAAGACCGACCCAAAGACCATCAGAGTAGTTCTGGCTGGATTCTCCAGTAATTTCACTGAACAGACAGACAACACTCTTGTCTTCAATGTCAAGGACCTACAATTACAAAATGCGTATCAAGATCATGAAGGAAATTATGGATCTGATTTAGCCATTCTTATTCTTGATAGACCAGTTGTTATCAACGATGCTGTTAAGCCTGTTTGTCTAGATCGTTATAATTTACTCGATTTGACACAGAGAAATGGAGAAATAGGTTTGGTACCTGGTAAGTAAGATATTTTTAATTCTCAACTTTACAATATTTTCCTTATTTCAATTACTTCAAGATTTCAAGATTTTGTTTTCTATTGATATTTTAAATACATTACAACAGGCATGGGAATAACCGAGAACGACACGTTTAGTGAAAAATTGCGTGTTACCACTGTGAAACTTGTGTCAGAGGATGATTGTCGTAAGTCACAGGAACGAGATTTTCGCAAGTACATAACATATACGTCTTTCTGTGCCGGATGGTTAAACGGTAGCGCAGTATGCAACGGTGACAGCGGTGGTGGTCTTGTTCTCAAAAAGCCAAATTCTACAATATGGGAAATTCAGGGCGTCGTCTCGATAAGTCCCAGACGACTTGGCACCAGTATTTGTGATCCTAATTATTACACAGTCTTTACCAAGGTAAAACATAAACCTGTGCGACCATTCCTATCTTCTTCTTTTACAAATTCTAATAGAATTGAATTTTATTCAAATAATTTACTGTGTTTTATTTATCAGACTTGTTTGAACATGTCATTTTCCAGGTATCCATTTACACCGATTGGATCTTCGACATTTTGAGCGAATTTCCTGTTACTGGCCCGCCGGAACAAGAACAGAAACCCAATAAGGATATAATCGAGCTTTGACGAATACTTAGCTAATAAATATTATGATAAAAAACATTGTATCCAAAAAAGAAATGAAAATCACACGAGCAATGTCTCAAGAGATTAATCTAGTGTTTTGTTCACAATCTTAGTGCTGTCAATATTTCATAAAGCAAGCTAGTCTCCTGAGAGAATTAAAGATGCCAATGCCACGAATCAATGTCTTGAGTGATTATGAAATTAGAGGTCTGGGTCGAGCAGTAGCACGTTATGACGGTTGCAAGAATCTTTCTATAGTTGCTCTGAGCGCTCCTGGAAAGCCCGCAGATCTTGGACAATTCTCCGAACAACCGGATACTCCTGTAAAAAGGGATTTAATCTTCTTGAAAACATTTTTGTGCACCTTAATACAATATTATTTTTAGGAAAACCTAGAGATAAGAAACTTACTGAGTTCACGAGACACCAACGAGGGTTTGATGTACGATGACGTCCACATTACTCCAGCTTATATGGAATTCAAAGATGCAAGCGAGGGTGTGATCTTCGAACAACTATTGACCATTCGAAACATGGGAAAACTTCCAGCAGTCGTGCGAATTGGTGTACCAAATTCAATAGTAAGTTTCTCTGAAAATATTCAATAATAAAGTTTGTATGTTTTGGATGTAATCTAATTTCTTAATCTAATATATTTTATCTAATTTCATGGATCTAGACGGTTAAAATCAAGAGTCTCGATAAGAAAATAATGCTAAATCCAGGTCTGGCTTTAAAGCGAAAAGTGACCTACTCCTTCAAGAGGCCTGCTCTACTTCATGCGACAATCCCTATCGACATAAACGCTCATCTGATCTACTATCACATCGTTTGTTCACAAAGCACCGAATTTATCATGATCGAACCACGTTCCATCGATTTTGGTATCGTTGATATCGGTTGTTCTTCAGAGACGAAGCTTATCACAATTTCTAACGTCGGTGGCAAGAGCACAAGGCAAACAAGATCTTATTTTGTACTCTATGATAATTCTTAAATAACAAAAATACAAAATGTTCTTCTTTCAATTATATTTGAATTAATTCAGTATTTTTTAATTTAAATTTAATTTTTAATATTGTAAATTATTTCTTATCGTTTCAAGGATTTCTTTCTCATGGCTGAATAAATGGTATTTTACTTTTGATACAGATTTACAGTTGATTTGGGCAAGAACGACATGGAGATAAATGTAAAACCTTATCGAGGCATTGTTCCACCTCATGGCAAGGTTCGTCTTCACGTTGAAATGATTGGAATAACAGAGGGAACTTTTTACAGTGAATTTTGGTAATTTGAAGTATCGTCTAAGATTTTTAGTTTTATAATTCTTGCCACATTGAATTGTACTTGAAAACAAATTTGTATGATAGGATCAAGTCGGTTCCAGATATTGGGATTTCCGTGAAAGTGAACGTTATCATTCCTCGTTTGTTAATATATTATCCAAACACAACGGGGGATTTTACGTTGGTCGACTTTTCGCCAACGTTTGTTAAGACTCAAAGATATGATACTTTGGTATTGAGGAACGTTTCATCGCAGTTCTCAAGTTTTGTCGTTCTTGGAGAAATCAACGATGAACTTGTACCAATCAAGGTTTTCCTGCTTATTTTTCTTTTGGTTCCATGTTATGGTCATTATTTGCCTGTTTTCTTCAATCAATATTTGATAAGAAATTAATCTAATTAAAAATCAGAAGATACAATCATATCCCTGCTTGTTTTTCTTTTTGCTTCCATGTTATGGTCATTATCTTTTTATTTTCTTCTATCAATATTTAGTAAGAAATAAATCTAATTAAGAATCACAAGATAAAATCACATTCCTGCTTGTTTTTATTTTTGCTTCCATGTTATGGGCATTATTTTTCTATTTTCTTCTATCAATATTTAGTAAGAAATTAATCTAATTAAGAATCAGAAGATAAAATCACAATATTTAGTAAGAAATTAATCTAATTAAGAATCAGAAGATAAAATCACATTCCTCCTTGTTTTTCTTTTTGCTTCCATGTTCTGGTCATTATTTTTCTATTTTCTGCTATCAATATTTAGTAAGCTATTAATCTAATTAAGAATCACAAGATAAAATCACATTCCTAACATTTTTTATCTTCTGATTCGACCAGTTTCTCTAATTAACTTAAATGCGAATGAAACAAAGGTGGACAACGATTTTCAGGACATAGACACGAACGTACATTTGGCGTACAGCGTTTTTAAAATAACTCCAGTAGAAGGACGTCTAGAACCTTTCGAAGGAATTATTTTCGACATCGAGTACGAAGAACAATGAAGATTAGCCCTACATTTTTATTCATACATTTATTTTTAAATATCTTAAGATATTGCAAAAAAGAAATCATGCCTTAGAAAACAATGAAGAAAGTAAATGAACGACTGACTTTAGATTTTCTCCAACACTTGATGTCGTACAAAAATTGAACAATGGAAAGCATCCTGTTAATCAGGACTTGATGGCTTTTGTCAGAATATTGAGAGTTCATAGCAGAGAAGTTGAAGATATAATCAGTGAGTATAAACTAAAAGCGACGAAAAGTCTTACAAAGAACTATGATTCTCAAAGTAAATAATCAACATTGTTTTCCAGGACGTGACGTTTTGACCGAGCCAACTGCTGACTTCCCTCAAAAGGAGAAAGTTCGCATACGTGAGACAGAGAAACTCCTTAATAATATTCCAATGTTTATGTCATCCTTTCAAACAAAGGAAAAATAATGGAAGCTTATCCAAAGCACAGACGAAGATGCACAATCCAATTCGACGGACGAAGTCGAGGAATCAGTGTCTTCGGTAGATCAGATGAACGTTGAAACTGTGAGATTGTGCATACACGGTGAGGTCGAAATTGCTGAGTTACATTTCGTTCCGGACGAGCTTTATTTCGACAATTTTGAGTCCTGTGGTGTGGAGGAACGAGTCGTAGCAATCACAAATCCATCCAAGAATTCATCAGTTATTTTTCGCTTTGTACCAAATGGAAGTGTTCACTGCGAACCTCCAGAAGGCTCGCTTCCACCTGGAAAAAGTCGAGAAGTGTTAATCAGAGTTGGAGGAAAACAAATTCTGTATGGTACAAATTAATTATCGATTAGCAAACTATCACTTACAATTAATCGATTAATCTACCGCCATTATTGTAATTATTTTCTTTTCTTTGTTATCAGTTGGTCCCATAATCAAACTTGGCTTCGACGTGATAGCTAAAACCAACAGTTCAGACAAATCAAGAAAATTAATGAATGTCAAAGTTGCCACGTTCCATGTCAATTGTTATGTCAAGTGCAGCACCATGAAAACAGCTAAAGCACCAATAAAATTTGCTCTTGGTATTCTCAAATTTGTAAGAACTTTACAAGGTTATGTTTGAAATATTATTGATTTGTTATTGTCTCTAGGACTCACACCAATTTTGACTAATCCTACTGGATTGAACACAGAACTGGCAAGCTTTGGGTCGAATGTTCAAAAGCCTAGGAATACAATGTTCATGGTGGAGAAAGATCCAAAAAGAATATGGGCTAATAAGAGATTAATTAAATCTGGGAAAATTAGTGACAGTGTGCCAGCTTTTCCCAATGACACTCAGAAGTCATCAAGACCACAGCAAGGGCACATTGTAAGCTAACAATGTTTTTTCATTCACTCATTAATTTCCTTTATTTTTAAATATAAATTTTGTCGAATTTACTTTGTAAGAAATTCTTATCTTTGTATTTTTAATCTACAGATTCGTTCAATTTTTACTGGCACGATTCGTTATTCCCAGCCACCAGATTTATCCCTAACATTCAGTGACACTGAAATAGCTCGAAGGAAAAAACAGCGAGAGTATTGGGCGAATTATTTGCGAACATTGCAAAGATACAAGGAAAAAAAAGTCGAATCTAAAAGACTACAATTTTTACGCGATGGACATAAAGAATTGGATGAAGTTTGTATCGACCTCCGGGAGATACTTTGTCAAAACGAAACATTCGATAGCTTGTTTAATTTGAATAAAATTAACATAAGGACGAAAGCAAAAATGACAAAGAAACAAGAGACTGAAAAAACTTTGGTTCCTCTCTCCCCATTGCAAATATACAACATCAAGATATCACCAACAATGTTTACTTTTGGCTCGGTCAGTGAAAGTGTCCAAAAAAATGAAAGTACAAATAAAATTTCAAACATTAATAACGAAGCAGAACGTACACTATCAAAATTGTATGCAGCTCCTTCTCACAGTTTTTTCTTTACAGGTAGTCATGAAAAGCAAGAATTTTCAAGAACTTCTAATAGAGAATAAAAACAATTTTCCAGTTATGATAAGACTGATAAGTTTGCGACCGAAAAATATAAGTTTTGAAAAGGGTAACTTGATTATGCTTGGAGGAGGAACCTCGGTCAAGAAGCGCGTTAAATTTTGGGCCGACCAGATTGGCAAATATAACAGTTACATCGTTTACGTTATAAACGACAATCACACGTTCGAATTGATGATAACCGCGGACGTGGTGTACAAGTTTTTGACTCTCGGTGCTTGTGAGCTCATTCTTGGTGGCGACGAGTATCTGCCGGAGGAGTGCTATCGTCCTCTGGCTGGGTATATCAAGGTGAAGAATAAACTCAATGCAGGAACAAACTTCACGTGAGTATCGTCATAAATCAATCGACTGATTAATTAATTAACCAATTAATCCATTGATCGTTTAGATGGGACGTGCCTGCATCAGCCAGCTATATAATCGATCCTTTACTTGGCCGTGTCCGTGGAAACAGGAATCTCTTTGTGAGCATCACCTACGAACCAGATATCGTTAAAATACAAAATACTGAACTGATCATAGCGACTGAGGGTGGAACTTACATGACATTGAAATTAAACACTCTCATGGCACCGATTCCTCAAGTTGCATTCTTGAACGACACCTTAAACGTCGGTCCAATTCCACTCAACGTCCCTCACACTGTCGTTGCAGTGTTGCACAATGCAGAATACAATCAAGTTATATTCAAGGTTGAGAAAATGACTGCGGGAAGTGCCTGTGAAGTTCATCCTAGAAGGGGAAAAAAAAAGTAATAAATACCTTTGTCCTTTTTACTAAACAGATTATTCTCAGATTCGAAGTCTGCGCAGATTTTACAATAACTGTAAATGTATCTGTAGAAAAATCTCTCAATTTGGGAGTGAAAGTAACTGGTCGAGTAATGTGTCCATCGCTGAAATTCGATCCTGAGAAAATCTTGATGAGGCGCATAAGTGCAGATGCGTTTCAAGTGCATCATCTGACGGTTACAAACGTTGGTAAAACACTGGCGACACTTCGTTTTCCTCTTAAAGACTATCCGGAATTTCATGTTTCCTTGTCAGTCGATCAGCATGGGTTGGAAATATTAGGTTTGCATTTTTCCTCAGCTCTTCTTCTCGTTATTGAAACAGTTCTGAATATGCTGAAAAAAAGGAAATGAAATAATTAATGAACATGAAATGAAATGAATAATATTTATTCTATGATGAGAAAAGAAGAAGGAATGATAGTTCTACCAGCAACCACCAGGTCGTTTTATCTACATTTCACACCGGTTGATCTTGCGAGCTATGCTTTTTATCTGCCAATGATAATAAATGAAATTCTGGGACCGGTTATTATAGAAAATCCAAAATCTTTGAAAGTGCAGGAATATCTTACTGCGAATGAAAAATGGTTCATCGGTTTGGAGAATATCAACATTGTTACATCTACGCAAACATTGCCAACAGTTTTCATCGATTGCACCGTAGCCGGTCATGTTATATCATTTAGCAAGCTCTTCTTTAAATTCGATACGTCCACTCGCCAGGTAAACAATTCTCTTAATTAATTTTCACTCACATATAAATTCAAACAGATATTTTACAATTTCATTTGTAAACAAAATTTGAGCAGGTAGAAGACAATCTTCAAATTTCCAACAGCACAAGCAAGGATATCTCATTCATAATTCGCATAGATCAGTTCAAGCAAAAAAAATGTCCCTTTACTATTGAGTGGGAAAGAGGAACTAAAGTCGAATTCGAAAAAGTTGCAATAACTTGTACCCTTAAACCAGGCTCGAATACTCATCTGAGATTGAAATTTGTACCCACGTTGCAAGGTGATTATTCGTGCGAAGCACCAATATTTGTCAGGGGAGAACTGGACGGTGGGATGTTTAACAGATTGAGACTCGAGGGAAAAGATCCAAGGGGCTTCATAGAATCAGACACATTGGAGATTTATCTGTGTCCAATTCCTCTGAAGGTAAACACAGTCCCATTCTTTTCTTAGATCTTTAAATATTGTTTTCATAATTATTTTTGTATCAGGTGGAGTGTGAAGAGAAGTTTGAGATTTGTACGAGTTATTTTTCCAAAAATTCTAATATCTTGGCGAAGATAATGGAGCCAGACAAATTAATTGGGGAATTTAAAAGAGACTTGTTGACTGTTACGTTTCCTCATGGAAATCACGTTCAGGCTCATGGAAAAAGGTCAGGAGCCAAATCCAAATACTGAAAAGTTTATATCTCCAATTTCCTGATTTGGGAATATTTTTGTTGGCGACAGGAGAACAACTATGCAAGTGTCTCTTACATTTCGAAGCCCAGATCCAATATCCTTTCGTACAAAGATTCACTTCAGCGATACGGAAAATCACTCGAAATTCTTCGTGACTGTATTCGCTACTGCTGATAATTGTCTCATGACGAATCACGCTTTTGCAATGTCGTCAGGCGGTGGTTTGAAGATCAATAAATTTGATTTCCAAGGATCATCTTATTATACGCTTCACTCCGAGGTATCGGAGAATTGTTCATTCGAGGAACAAGACTCACCTGGAAATCAAAAAAAAGTATGTAAATTTTTTAAAGTTATATCATTATCTTTACGTGCTAATCGTTATTTTTAATTTTGTTGTTTAGTTCACCGAGGCGAATCCAAGACCAAGCGCTCACTCGAACACTAGTCAGTCGAGCTGGAATACAACGAAACTCTTCAATAGCATGAAGATGAAAGCGTGCCAAACTTTCAGAGAATCATCCAAGAGTGTTGAGGAAGACGAACTGGAGTTGGCAGTCGCTTCGCTTCTTGAAGTTTCCAAGGAGTCGATCGGTTCACCTTCTGCGCCCAAGTCACACCAAACTTCCAAGCTCAGTTATCCTTTCTTCCCAAATTACACAAATAGCAGGCAAGTTATATCCATGTATCTAGGAAAATTGAAGAAAAACAATTAACAATCATAATGGCTTGAAAGTTTCTTAAAGTATTTGTCTAAATATTATTATAAAGTTTAGAAATTTCTCTGTACCTTCAAAATAATCGTTCTATCTCATGCACCGGTCAATATTGCAGCGTCTATGAGCAGCATATGCTGAGAACAATGAAGGCTGCGGAACGGTGGCTCTATTTTGGTCCACTCAAATATCAATTTTATCCTCGCGTCCCGGATGGAATTACCGCGGTTCTTTCTAATCTGTGTATGGTCAAAATGAAGCATAGCGATAAGAAGAAATGTCATACTGTTGATCAGTCGTTTATCGACGTACTCGTGGCAATTGTTGGTCGACAAGTCTATAATTTCATTGGAACACCGCAAGTTCTCTATTTTGCTCATTTTTTTTATGTTTTAATTTACCTTTTACTTATCCTTGAACATTTGTTCTATGAAACACAGTTCATCGTTGCCAGAAGATGACCTTGAAAGAATTGCACTTGTATTGAAGATATACGAAAACATGTTGAACTTTCTCCTTGCTCAAGGTGCTTTCCTTTGTCATGTTTCTGCACATTATCTGCTCAATTACAGTGATTATCTAATAACGTTGGACGGCCCCAAATTGCTGGTAAGTCGAGATTTCTCCAAAGGTATTATTCCTTCTCTGTTCTCATTTCATAGATATCGCTTGCTTCGCTCTCTTCGTGTCACAGAAATTAGAGTTCATTTTCAGAGGCCGCCGAGCAAGACTTGGTTGGGAAATGAGTTGCCACTCTCCGATGGTATGCCGTTGTATATTTTTGATGCTTGGAGCAAACAATGCTGGCTTGACGTTATTCTGCAAACTTTTAACACTCTTGTACTAAGGGGCATCACTACTGATAGTTTAAAAATGCGATTAATTTCTGATAGTACGATTTTTATACCTTTTGACATCACGAATTCGGCGAGCACGGTTAGGTGAAGAATTCCATCTTGTCAAAAAAGTTTATAAACCTTTCTAACGTATTTTTTCAAATATTCCTCTTACTCTTTGGCTTTTAGTTTTTTAAATCCGTTGAGTGATTCTCTGATATCGAACATGGAGCATCAAGCTCGTGCAAACGATAATTATCCCAAACAAGAATCATTGCTGTTGGCATGGTTGGAGAAAAATTATGAACAGCAGCGAAAAGAAGACTGGCTCATGGATGTAGACGTCGTTCTAAATCCTCTCGAGGAAAAGAACGCCAGCAAGGATTGGAAGCAAAGAGTTATTATGAACTTCGAGGACGATCTTGCTGATGGAATTATTCTGATAGCTGTGACGGGTGCTTATTGTCCTTTTCTGATCGAGGAATCCTTCAGAAACATCTATTTACATCCCAAAAGACCTGAGGAGGTATATTGTTCCAGATCTTTCCATGGGCTCATGTCTGCAAACAAAATTAATGAAACAATTTGAAATTGAAAAAAATGTTTAATCGTGAAATTCTGATGTTTTCTTGAACTTACAGTAACTTGTGGTTTTAAGTTTTACTATTTTTTCTTTCTACATTTTGTAGGTCCTGCACAATGCAATATGCGTAGTAACGGCCTGGCAAAAAATTCGGTTGGGTTTCATTATAACACCGCACGAAATAGTGAAACCAAATTCTGTACAGATGTTGATGCTTGTTGTCCACTTGTTCGAGATATTGCCCACTTATCTTCCACGAACCATAGTAATTTCAGGATTATTTTGTTAACAACAAACACTTACTTTCTATATCCTTTTCCTACTTCTTAATTTTTATCGCTTGATAATTATAATCGCAGATTAAATTGAGCTGTCCTCTCACTGAGATGACAACGCGTGTCTTAAATCTCACAAACCCTTCCGACTTTCGAGTGTCCTATGTGATACAGTTTTTCGGCAACAAATCGGATTTTTTCAATACCGATCAAACGGGAAATATCTTCAGTCTGAATAAGCGAGACAATGGTAGCATCAGGATCCAGTTTCACGCTAGAAAGATGCAAAAGACCAAAGGTGAGAAGATGCTGGTAACAAAAAGATAATTATAAAAACTGCAACTTTTTAATAATGTACTTAGCAATATCATTTCTCTCGCAGCCTACTTGGTCCTCTGCAGTGGAACGATCGGTCCAATCTTTGCAAAGAATCAATGCTTCATTCTTGAAGGAGCAGCTAGTTATTTAAGAGTCACCAATGAATATAAAATAAAAAGCAAGCTCTATAAAATTGTAGACAAAACATTGAGCATCCAAGTGCCTTACAAATATGCCACGGAGTACAAAATTTGGATGACGGAAGAGATGCCAACTAAACCAGGTAGTCTCAGACTTCCGCCATTGACTATTCAAAAAACAATTGTATGAGACAATGAACAGAAATTAAGAAATTTTCATAATACAACTGCAAAACAATGAATATACTGACTTACTCACTCAGCTACAATAAAAATGGAAAAATGGTCAAAGCTGCGTCTCAGAAAAATTCCCAGAAGACTTTTTCTGAATCAGAAATCCTTGAAAGTTCTCGAGGATGCTCACAAAGCTGATTTGTCTATAACCGTCGGTTGTATTTCACTTCAAGTGAGAAATTTTTGGCTAATTTTCCAATCCAAGCTCGGTGATTTTATAATACAAGTAAATCTTACCTTCGTTCGGTGGTGATTATCAATGGAAATGAGGACAATTATTTAATAATTCTCTCTTGCAACTTTCAGATAATATCTAGCTCACAAACATCCATGATAGAGAAAATTACCGTTGAGTGGGAACCTGAATGTTGCATTTGTCCAGATCCATCGACAAGCATCGTTAATACATGTCCATTGAACATAAGCATTCCCATTCCAACAAGAAACGCCCAACTCTGGAATCTTGTTAGTCAGATGTTTCAAAAATCGTTGAACCCAAAAGAAAAGCTTTTCTGGTCTAGGCATTTGGGTACAATTCTATTTCATAAATAGATTATCGAATTAATTAATTAAATTGAATTAATTTAATTAATTCACTGTAGAAACAAATATCGGTCTAAAATTGATTCACTGTTTGATGGGCGATCACACGGATGCTGCAGCTCAAGAATGCATGCATCTTTTCGAATCTTCCGTTACTTACACCGTGTCAACATCTGACAAGTCAAATTTGTTCATTGTACCTGAAAATTTTACAATTTCCGGTCAGTATCTTGTTCACATTACAATGAACTTGTTTCACCAAAATGTTTATTCGAAATATAAAGAATGGTATCGAATATACTAATTGTAACCTAGCAGATGTGAGATCAACGGTAAATCACATTGAGATGAAAATACACGTTGACGAAGCAACCCCGCAGGTTTATGAAACCACACTTTCCCTTGTCTCGTTGGATAAACGTGAAAATCGACTATACAACATCAAGCTGCTCTGCGAAATGCTGCCGAAGTAAACAAAAATATCGGTAGATTTATTTTTGACAAATTTGATCATTCAAATTGTTTGGAATAACATCCGTCAGCGACCCTAGCGGCGATTTCTGGTACTGTTCGTATTATGGGAGAGAGCGACAAAGAAATAAACTGTTGTCCGTTAACCGACTGTATTCAAAATTGTATAACATCACAACCTTATTGTTGTAAATTCCCATTTGACTAATTACCTTTTACAATGATTTTTCTACCTAGAAGCAAACGTCTCGTTTTGTGAACACTGCTGAAAAAATTTCAAAGTCACGAATACTTACCGCCAAGCTTCTTTCTTACCGTCAGGTGGTAAGGAAGACAACTGTACTTATAGTAAAACTCGCCTCAAGTTTGTTTCCTGCCTTGCCGCCTGACGGTAAGAAACGGGATCAACTCTTTCACTTCTTGATAAGATCCTTACTGGGAACAGAGTTCTATCGGAAGACCGTATTGTTTCGATTTCAATAATCATAATTATTTACAATTAAGTTACATTGTTCGGAAAGTTGTGCATTCATAAATAAAAATTCCCCGACGAAACAATTATTGATGATATCGTTCCGGGCTAGCTCGTTTTCTCTAACTCGACGGAATTGGGACATTATCGTGTAGTCAATTTTACAGTAGCCGTCGTGGTACACCTCCCACCCTAAGAATCCCCGGTACTATAGAACGACCCCCCTCCCCTTCACTCGGCGTCTGGCGCAGTCTAGTCCACTTTAGCAGAAACTGTCCCGATCGTTTTCCAGTATCGTCGTGGTCGTGTTTGCAGTTAGCACGTCGTTATGACGTAACACGTTTATAGAATTATCATGACATACCTGTGACGTGCAGAGGGGGAACGGTAATCGAAACCTCGAGCTTTCGGATTTATTTACAATTCTGCATCGTCACTGTTGCAAAAAACGAAACGAGGCGTGCGTACGATCACCGTGTCTAGCCAAAAGGTGTCGGCCCGACGGTTTTTTTTTGTTTTTTCGTTCGTCTCTTGCCAAGGCGTCCGCACGTAAACGACTGTGCGTAAAATTGTCCATCGACGATGGACAGTAATAAAGATGAGGCCATGCGTTGCATGGACTTGTCCGAGCGATTTATTCGTGAAAAAAAGTATGAGGAAGCGGAGAAGTTCATACGAAAAGCGATCAAGCTTTATCCGACGAAATTCATGGAGGGTGAGTTCCTCGTGTCCCCCCTCCCCCCATTATTATTTCGGAATCTCCAACGTCGTATCTCGATTGCGCGATTGTCTTGCATAAAATGTGTCGCGCACCTTTGTATTTCCGTTAGTTTTCCGAATTGGAAATCCGACGGAATTTAATCGAATTGTCAATTAAATTAATTAATTGAATCGCATGGCGTGATACCAGGATATTATTCATATCCTGTTATTTGGCGATCGGCTTGCACGACATTTCTCATTTCGTTAATCTTTGTTCCTCTGACGTGGATGAAACTTTGTAACTACGAAACAAGAATTATTATCGACCATTTTGTTCCAAAGTATTGACAATTACGAGAGTTTGAGGTATACGTGGGAAAAACTCGTTAGGGATGATATGACGTGTCAGTATTTTGTATTCAGAAGTTGGCTGTCAATCGATCAGACAATAAAGGAGAAAAAAATTTTTTGCAAATTAAGAATTCGCTCAATGTCAATTATGTGCTTCACCCTAAACGTACACACATTGTGAGATTTTGTTCAAATGTTTTTCATCGTATAACCTCAAAAAAAAATTGGTTCATTTAATAGACCGACTTGAAAAGATTGAAATACTTGCAAGAGTTTCAATGAAGATGAAGCAAAATAAAAAACAAAAGTCCGATTCGGAGCTAAGAAAGCGCCAGACTGAAGCTAACGAGGCTACTAGCAATCCACCTCCGACGGAATTCAGCAAGGATCAAATTGAATCGGTCAAGAGGTGAGTGTTTCTCGATAAATGTAGGGAGCTTGTTGGGAAATTATACTTCATTGATTTTTCAATTTTACTTGCAGAATAAAAAAGTGCAAGGATTACTACGAAATTCTTGGAGTGAGTAAGGATGCGACGGACAGTGATATTAAAAAAGCTTATAAGAAATTAGCGCTTCAGCTTCATCCTGATAAGAACAAAGCACCGGGTGCTGCAGAAGCATTTAAAGGTCTTGCGATTACTGTAGCCTAGAAAACAACGCTTGGTTGAAAATGTTTTACATAATTTTATTGATTAATGGATATAGCGATCGGAAATGCTGTTGCTGTTCTGACTGATGCTGAGAAACGTAAACAATATGATCTCTATGGTTCAGAGGAGGAACGTATGCAATCTGCACATTCTCGACAGGCTCAGAGTCACTATAATTACACGCGAGGCTTCGAAGGTAGATTCAATATATTTTAATCTCAACATTAACGAGAATAAGAATCTCATCGTTTCAATGAATTTCACGAAACTTTTCAACTTCACAGCTGACATTACCGCGGAAGAATTGTTCAACATGTTCTTCGGTGGTGGTTTTCCACAGCAGGAGTTTTATATGCGTCGCGGTGGTCGGTGGATGAGGCAAACTCAAAACCAGCATCAACACACTCATGCGCAGGTAAATTGAAGAAACAAAACAAAAAAAGATCTTGATGTACACAATTTATATTTAATTCATCTTATTTCTTCCTTTTTCTCATCTCAGCAAGCAAACGGATACACGGCGTTCCTTCAGATGTTACCTGTGCTTCTGCTGATAGGACTAACGATGATGAGCAGTTTTTTCATATCTGATCCAGTATACAGTTTACATTCTAATGCGTGAGTACCACAAAAGTGATTTACCGCCGATCTCGGTTGGCGGCAAATTAAAAAAAAAAAATCACCCTTTTTAACGCAGAAAATACCATGTTCACCGAACGACCCAGGAACTGAAGGTGTCGTACTACGTGAAGGAAAATTTCCATAGTGAGTATCAAGGCAGTTTGAGAAGGCTGGAGATGTCGGTCGAGGATGAATACGTGAATTCTTTGAGGCATGCCTGTTATAGGGAGAAAAATTACCGTGAGTTGCCAATACCATCAATTTTTGTTTCCATCTACAACAAATCAATTTAATTCTCCTTGCCCAATTGAATTTTCAATCAACTCATTAATCCATACCGTCTGAACATATTCTCTCACAGGCGACTCGATGTTATGGAAAGCTCGAAGTTTCGGCGACCAGGAGTTGCATCAAAAAGCGAGAAACATGGAGACACCGTCGTGTAAACGATTGCAAGAGATGCAGGCGTCATAGCAAGAAAGTCGTGTTTCACCGGTTTCGCCATTGATTATTGTACATACCTAGGTGTATAATATACGTGTATCAACGCTCCCCAGCAAACATTTTGGAAGACGTCGTCAGAAGATAAATCATTTAGATAAATAGAGAAAAGGAAAACCGAACGATCGGGTGATTGTCGCGCTGCGATTCTTTTGTCTCGAGTAACGAAACGAAAAGAAACGAGGAATGTAAGCGACTCGTGACAGACTACCCGAATGACTCGCACCTTGCATTGGAAGAATAATCGTTTTCGTACGTTTCATCTAATGGTGCTATATAAATAGAATAGACAACTGCACTTATTTATTCTACATTTCTTTTCCCAGTATTTTCTTTGGCACGTGTATCATAAAAACGATAAAGAAAAAGGAAATGAACAAAAAAATGAATTCTCGTAAATCACTGTGCAATTGCAATGACTATTAAAGATTTCTCGATCGTGAACAAACTTGTACTAAATTGTATTTTCTCTTAGATCATTTTTTTTCTTCTAATTTGTCACAAGATCCTTGTTACCCTTTTGATTATGGTAGTGTTTGCAAAGGTCGTCCTGGAACACATGAACTAATTTTTACGTCCAAGAAAATCATTCCCCCTGCAATTGTTATATTTTATTCATACGTACAACACAAAAGTTAAAAACATCATAATTCGTTTATCATCACATGTCGGTAACATAATATACAAGATATAAATTTTTCATTTCAGTCGTTCGGTCGAAAGTCGAAGAAAACAAATGTGGTTTTCTCTAGCGATATTCGTCAGCCAGTTTAGTTTCAATCGAATTTCGTCTGGCGCTTTATTCGATCGTTTTTTTTTCTTCTTGTTTATCAAAATGTTTGAGTAAATATTTGTCGGAAGTAACCACGATCTCTCTTCTCTCTTTCGACGTTAATTTTTAGAATGTTGTTATCCATAACGTAGAAAGAAATTATTCGGAATATGACTTTGACTTAAATCGATTGAATTCATTGGAAAATAAAGCTAGAACAGTCGATTCCAAAATTCATTTATGAAAAAGGACGTTTCTCGTGGACGAAAGTTCAATGTTCTATGGCTCTAAACTATTGCTGTTTGTATCTCGTTAAAATTTTCTTGGTGGAAATATTCCACGAGTATGGGGCATGCGTGTGCTTTTTATATGCCTACGTTATCAACGGTATTCTCATCAAAT
The DNA here is from genome assembly GCA_030523005.1 of Tryphoninae sp. B BG-2022a. Taxonomy (NCBI): domain Eukaryota; kingdom Metazoa; phylum Arthropoda; class Insecta; order Hymenoptera; family Ichneumonidae; species Tryphoninae sp. B BG-2022a. Next base: position 714 of record JAPYZU010004296.1, on the reverse strand, counting down.
TCCCGTTATCTTTTTTACGTAAAAAGAAAATCGCTCAATTGTCACATTTATATTGCCCAATGTGTACAGGCAAAATGTGTGAGCTTTTTTAAAATTTCTCAGACTCGAGGTTTCATATCGCTACAACTTTTTCAGTTACTTACTTTTGCTTCCGCAATTCAATAGTTTTACTACGCTTCCTTCTCATTGAATTTATCATGCTCTTTTTTTCTTCCATAGCGGTGGATGTTCCAAAAAGGAATCAGGTGTTTGAGTTTACTTCCGCAGTTCAATAGTTCCTACTACGCTTCCTTCTCATTGAATTTATCATGCTCTCTTTTCTTCCACAGCGGTGGATGGTTCAAAAAAGAATCAGGTGTTTGAGTTTCCTTCCGCAGTTCAATAGTTCCTACTACGCTTACTTCTTCATTGAATTTATCATGCTCTTTTTTTCTTCCACAGCGGTGGATGTTTCAAAAAAGAATCAGGTGTTTGAGTTTCCTTCCGCAGTTCAATAGTTCCTACTACGCTTCCTTCTCATTGAATTTATCATGCTCTTTTTTTCTTCCACAGCGGTGGATGTTACAAAAAAGAACCAGGTGTTTGCGTTAATTCTTATATCCTAACTACTTATCGTCTATTCGTTTATTTCATTAGTATTCGTTACCGATAAACTATGAGCGCCTTAACATATTTCATTGAATTCTTCACACCATGAGCTTCGATTCCTTTTTA
>JAPYZU010004293.1:0-10511 GCA_030523005.1 Tryphoninae sp. B BG-2022a | reverse complement strand
CAAATCTTTCTGCAGTATTGAACCTAGCTGAAGAACTATCTTAAATTACTTTAATAAAATTTCAAACTTGCCGGAAATAAAATAAAATCCTATTCGCCTTTTTCTACAGGAGAGTCGAGTATACCGTAAGATAGTTGTAATCTACACGAGAGCTCTAGAGAAATAGCGAGGGTATGTAAGGCCCCAATGTAAATATAGTTGCATCAGGCCACGTTCCGAATCGTGCCAGAGACTCGATTATCATCCAGTCACCTCGGGGGTTAATGGAAAATAGTGAATATCTCGCCCTGTGTACCACGTCTTACAGACACAACACTCTGAAACTTAACGCTCCTTATACGATCCACATACCCCCTTGTCGGTCGCTTATCGCATTCGAGCTTCTGGCAACTCCTCGCTCTTACACTAGCTACATTTTCTTAGCTCTATCTCACGCGCCTATCTCCTCGCCCTGGTACACTTCTCACATTATTACTAAGATTAGGAATTACAGATTCATGGATCCACCTCATAATTTCTTAATTAGCGAAGCCGTGAACATTCGAGTAGAAATCTATATAAGCGTTACCGATGGGTAAATAACAATTTAATGAATAAAAGAAAGATGTTGAAAATACAAATTTGATGATCAAATCCTCTCTTTCTACGTCTACTTAGATTTACAAACTAGATATACGATTTTCTTTGCGTCATTTGTCCTTATGTCTTCGTGTCTCGTGTTCCTTCATCGCTGTCGGCTCTCATTATCGTCTTTCCTAATGAACGGATTTTGTTTTTCCATGTCGTCTCTACCGACGTTATAATACCATGCCTCTGTTTATTCCAGTGATTGGAAGCGGTAGCACGAAATAATATAGCAGCGACGGTCGAACCTCGTGCATAATTTTCCCTTCGTCAACTTCTCGTAGAACAGAGAAGTAGAAGCTATAGTGACTCGGGTCTCTGGCGTATTTTCTACGCTGTACGTATCATTAACAACGCACTATTACTGTAGCTAGTTGTCCAGGTCTTCTCGAGCGTACAAATTTTCGTCTGCTTCCCTCCTGCTTTTCTCTTTCCCTTGTGCAAAGTCTCTCGATCGTTATAAACGTATATAACTATATAGGTATGTTCTTGACTCCCTTTCCTTTCGTCCCTCCACGTCACTTTCTCCGCCTCGGCCCGTCGACACTCTCCCTCGAGGCCCTCGAGCACTTCGAGACTCACTCCCGCACACGGACAACTTGCAATCGATTTATATCTATATATACACATATAAATATATATATATATATATATATATATATATATATATATGTTAATCTACGAAAGCGAGTACCGAGCACGAACCCAACGACGAGATTACTAGTCGCTGTACGTGAAAACATAGTGGGATTATCATTGCGAAATCCTCCTGTCTGGAACAACGTGAATATTTATGTATAGAATGTAAAAAAAGCCTAGGAGTTGGGGCCCAAATTTCCTTTCCTCCAAAAGGGCTTATGGGAGAGTTGCTCGAAAAATTTCCATTTCGCAACCCCAATTGAAGCCTTTTTGGACGAAAACACATTTTGCCCTTGGGCAAATGCTAACAGTCGACTTTCGTGATTTACTTTTGAGACTTTGGAGGTTCCAAGGAGGCCAACATTTGTTTACGCTCAAAAAGAGTTTGTTGAGTCATTTGGGAATAGGAAATTACCCGCTTAACATGAATATCGTGAAATAAAAAGATTTGGTCCCATCAACGTTTTTTGGTCCACGAGCCCTGAAACTCGTAATGTTCAAAAGCGTCCTCACGCCCACAAAAATTGAGCTATCCCGATGATCCTTAGGTACTTTTCGAGATCTTGGCAACCGCTTCGAAAAGTTATTCGTGAAATTTTCTGTCGGACGAACGAGAACGGAGATACAGCATTGCGAAAAGTCGATTTTTCGAGGTTGTACGATACCCATCGGAATCAACCACATTGCATTCCAGTGAATTTTAATCCTTTCTCAAGCTTTCAACCCTTACTCACATAGCCAATGTCCCATACAACAAGGAAATCATGGTATTGTTTTCGATTTTTCAAACTTTATCGATCTTAAGTCGATAAATCGTTATTTTAGGTTTTTGGTGTTTTCAACTTCTGACCAACGTTGCTAATCTTTCTCTTAATCTCTGCCCAAAGTTGCTTCAGACTATACCTACGGCATGGACCATCACGTCACGTGCCGTACAATCTCCAACAACTTTCCCAGCATTAAGAAAAACAGCGATATTTTTCCTGATCCTTGATATCATCGTCTCCATATATTATTACAACTGTACGTATGGTCACTGTAAAAGATGAACAATCGATTTCAGACTGCATGACTCGTCTACCAGGAGGGTAAAGCTAAAAATATTAATGGTGACTCGTGATATTCGATTACGTAGGGTCTAGGGGTTGTTTTTCCATCCCCTCTTTCAGTCTCTCTCCCTCGCCCTCATTCACTTCTGATCATAAAGCGACCACGTTGCGATCCCATAAATCATCAAAGGGTGGTGGTGGTTGAAGAAGACTCATGCTCGTTTCATCGTAGAACGCGCATAAGCGTATCCAGTCCTCTCGGCTAAAGTACAAATAAAAGTCACAAAAGTGTGTGCGCTACGTGCTTGGAATTCCCGTCGAAGCTTTTACCAGCTGACACGAAAATCCTCGCGAGCATCGAACGGGCACTTTTTTTTAGTACTTATTGGTACGGTATACACAAAGGAAAAAAACAAACAAACGTACAAAGTACACAAGCACGTTATACACATTCGCTTTGTGCTATATCGTTGTTTGTCCTAACTAGCGGCTGGACGAGGGCTTGGAATTCGCGCTTAATTACCAACGGCAATTAACCACACGGTAATTGACAATCCGGATTTTCAAGGTTCGCGTATAAACCCTAACTATACGTATATTAAGTAGAAAAAGCAAGGAATCATCCGGACAAATATCTATATAAGAATCGAATTAAATCCAATGAAATAAATTCCTGTTTCCTCCATCGTTACACCTCAACTTTTTATCGATTTTATGTACTCATTGAAGCTTTCTTTGATCGACTAAACGTCGTGTAATAAACAGGGAAACTCGTTTAGTCACTAGATTTATACCTAAATATAACGATCGAATGGATTTTAATCAAGAAAATTAATTAATCAATTTGAATATAATCATATATTATTTTCCATATCGTTTATATATTAAAAAAATCCAATCTTTCTTCAATTGGACATTTCTCAACGCCATGGTAATTTTAGGGAAGTTGAGAGCTTTTCTCTTAGAGGGAGAGCTTGAGAATATATTGATCTCACTGTGTGAGACTACCGAGGGTGGTTCGTCCACCCCGAACAACAGGGGCGAGAATCGTCGGACGAACTGTGTACGCACGCAATACGCATATCGAATATACACGAGCAATGTGTCGTGTACTTGTCTTCGAGGTAGGAGGGCGTAACAGCAACACAGTCATAGGAATAGTCCAACGCTCGTGGAATTAATGTTCGTAGAATGACTAAGCTCGTTTCCATCGACTAAATTGCAAATGGACACGAGTCCTCGGATCGTCCTACGGCTTTAATATTCAATATTCAACGATATTCTTTTGTACGATACCTTCGTCGTTACGTTAGTAACAATGTCATCAAGAAGTTTAACGATACATCCACAACGTGAAATTATCCATAATAACTCGAGGGTCCGTTAATAACAGATTATTAGAAAAAGAAAACGTAGAAATATTATTCTCACAAAATTCAACAGATGTTGAATTTAATCTTCACTTAACTATTAATTCTTTTTTTTTTGTTATAATAATCGCTGCTGTAAAGACCGTTTTAAGAGCCAAGCTGATGATAACTTCAAGGTTGAGAATATCGTCAATAATAAAATTGAACAAAGGATGTAAGAACGTCGAATTGAAAAAAAAAAAAAAAACAAATTAATTGGTCAATGAAATTGATCAATTACCGTGGGAGTATCCTGGATCCTTTTTCTACATCTCTACAAACGTTTATAAATGGGCGTCGGATCGAAAACAAAATCTCGCGTTGATGAATGAAAAAGAAAAAAGGATTGGAAATTATTGCTTCCTGTTAATCTTTCGCCGGATGAGGCAAACTCGAGTAAAAGCTTGGCACGTTCGATTGAGGAGATATAGGAAAAAAGAAGGATGCTGTTTCTCCTGCTCTCGTCGCACGGTACAGTAATACAAGGTAGGATATCCCTGGGGCCTCCACGGTTTGCGTGGAGAGATACAGAACTACGAAAGAGAGAAAAAGAGAGAGAGAGAGGGGGAGAAAGAGATAAAAGTCGCGGGCCGCGCGCGCGGTCAATGGCTGGGGCGCACCAGGTTCAAGGAAAGCGGACCGGTTTGATTCGACACCAAGAGCTACGGCAGTCGAGAGCTGGCTGCGGCTGCCGCACGGCTGCTAGATACCAAAAGCTTTTGCCAACGAAACGAGAACGCCGGTGGGCTGTGGTCAGCAGACAGATGGAGAAAAAACAGAGAGAGAGAGGGAAGGACATGGTGCCACTAGAGCGAAGGAGAAAATGAGAAATAGCGAGAGAAAGAATAAAAAAAGATACGCCGAGGGAAAGAAGAAACGTGTGTAACGAGCAATCCTCACTCGTTCATACTAACCGAGCGAACAGGTGGTGCACTTATGGTGCAATGCGCGCACTTTAAGTCCTCCTAGTTAATTGCAACCCTTCAATTTTTATTACCAGCCTCAAGTCCTGGTAAGAACGAATTCTTAATTTTCTTTTTCTACAATATATCTTTATATTTTGAAATATGATTTATCGACTTGCGTTAATGAATTTGAAAAAATTGTATCTTTAAATTACTCGAGGATTCGACGATAATGAGGATAAACTTTCAATAGCCGCGAATGTAATCCTGTGGTTTTATCATTTTTATTGGCATTGTGTTATGTTTGTTATTCACGTTTCCCTTTGTAGTCTGGCGTTATCCAAGTGACTCTCGCAATCCTCACGAGTGAAGTATGGCCCCTTGGTTTCTACGGTTGGGTTAGAGAGAAGGAGAGGAGAGAAAACAAAAAAGAAGACAAAGAGGAGAGAAGATAGGCCAGGTGGTGCTAAGACCGGTAACCCCGAAGCGATGGAAGTAACGCCAATGCAATTCTCGTATTGCTGCACGTAACCACTGTTTATATGATATATGTGTGTGTACTCGAGACAACAAAATTGTATCTTTGACTGTTAAAAGTTTTATGTAAACTGAAATTTGAAGAATTGTAAACCCTCGAGGTATAATAGAAAAAATGATAATTACTGTTCATATAGTTTCTCTTAGCTATGCAATACTAGCTGATTTTCTACTGATGCCAAACTACATCGAGTTTCGTTTTCTAACGTTAAAAACAAAAATATTAAAAAATAATAAATCCATGTAGGAAATGGAAATAAACAAGAAATGGAATTTTTTTAATACATGGGGAGTGGTAAGTAGATTGAACGTATATCTGTATACATGTAGCGCTATATACCGTCGTATATATATCTACATTCGTGGCGCACGCACCGTAGGAATAATTAATATTCGTGTACGAGAGGTACGCGTAACCGGGAAAATAATTGCGCGTCTACTATTCCACTCCCCGGGTTTGTACTACGTGTACGTAAAATACGTATGCGCAAACTCGCCGCAGCAAACGTGAAAATCCCTCACAAAGATTTATCATTGGCTCGGCTGTACGAGTTTGTTTGTATGAATGGAAAAATAGAGGAGATACGTATATAAGTGTTCAACACTTTCGTTCTTGTCTCTACGACATATAAATATACGATATAAGAATATCGTGAAATAAATAAAGTTGTTCGATCCGGTGTCCACTCCAGTGAAACGATTTTCTTCTTGCCACTCTAGTCCAAGCGAGATCACTTTATATCTTGTCCTTTTCACCCAAGCGCTGCTTCGATCGGTCAATATTCGAAAGCTGTTCGAGAAGAAAAACAGAATGAGAAAAAGAGATAGGAGAAGAGAGTAGGGATAAACGATCGGATGAAAATATCTAAGTCGGCCGATGCGCTTGCACGCATTTCTGGGACGTTATACTTAAATGCGATTATGCACGTATTTTAGATATGGCGTAGAAGCCTGCGTCTGCTTCCCGTACAGGTGGCACGATATTACGTGAGATCCACCATTGTTTTGTATGTAATATTATTCTTCGGTATTTAAAAATCTTCGTTCTCCTTATCGTGTTCTCGAGCCATGTATCATCGTGTCGACTCTATTATCGATCTAACACATCCGATAATTCTCACTATACGTGCATGCGCAGTTATATTAACGCTGATCCTTATGTGCTTTGTGTCGCTAGAAGAAGCGTATTAACATCCACGCCGTGCTGGTTAGTACGTCCTTCTTGGATTGGACTACAGAACTCAACTTGCTTAACAAAAAAACAAAAGTAGAATTTCATAATTTGTTAGAATCTTTTGGATGTAATGTGTCCAATTATTTTGGAGATATCTTGAGAATTGATAAATTTCATACCTTAGGTACAAGTGATAAATAATGTTTCAACGTTACCTTTGTTTTTCGTGCAATCCAATATGAGCACTGTACGTGCGAATGAATATTCACGTCACTCTAGTCTCCCAATCGAATTCGAGCACTTACCTAACCTGACACTGGCGATAATTGCGAGAAAAAAAGAGCGGAAAGTATTCAGCGACGCTCCCTTGCTATACACAGAAATCCGCTTATCTTTTAGGACAATATATTTTATGGAGGGAATTTATGACTGTTCGAGAAAAAATAGCAGCTTTAGATAGCGCGGGAATGAGAAGAAAGAAAACGTAGGTTACATAGATTAGTTCGTGAACTTACATATAGGCTGCGGTAGTCATGTTATTATCCATGAGATGGTTCCATATATCGTCCCCTCCTTCGTCACGCGCTTCTCTTCGCACTGTTTTTCCCCTCGATGTTTTCTCTCTCACTACAGCACCTAGTCACACGAAACAAATCTTGACGATAGGCACAATTCGTTCATTTCGCGTTATCAAGAAACTCCCGATGAAAACATTTGCGCGAAATAGAAAAGAGTTTGGGAGAATAAACATTCGCAATCGTATTTCAACACTCGAAACCGGCAATATTTGCGCGCGTGACACCTGCACATCCACTTACTTTCAAGGTGCCGGGAAGACTGCCGGGATGTCAGCGAAATGCACGAAGTTAGAGTGCGCATTCTCTTCCTGGGCGGTGGCGCCACCAGTAGTGCGACGGCTTCTTACCGAAGCTCACTATGTATATACATATATCAGAGGGGGACTGACAGGACCGTCTGCCATGCGGTGTTTATCCACACATACAATACACATACGTAAAATCTATACAACCAGGTATACACGATTGCACATACATGCAAAATCGGTGTGTAAACTTGTAGTACGACAAGCGTATAGACCACCGGAAGTTTCCGTGGCATGCGGGAGATACGTATACACAACCCTGCGGAGAAATTCTCCATTCTGGCACGAATATTATTAACGACCACGTGCCAAACAATGTAATTTCCGTAAATTTTATCAGAGTCGATTCTTCGATGAGTATAAAAGGATACTTCGACATAATAAAACTCTTGTTACAATATCCCCGCTGGCCTCACCTTGTTACTTTTCATAAATATATTACACTTCCCTAAACGCGAACACGGAAACACGCGTTCCTTAATTCACGTTCGATGATAATAATAATAATAATAGACAGGTATTTAGAAAGCGAGAGAACAAACCTGTACAATGTATCTATGATTGTTTATGATACGCATACAACAATGCTTGCACCATATGCAGCCTCTGCGTGGGCGTGTTGCAATTTCCACCTGCTGCTACACCTCCACCGCTAAAGGGTGCAAACTCTTGCGGTACCAACATGAAGCTTTAAGCCTGCATCCATACCTGTACATATACATCATTAGTTATGCCAATATAATATTTAAAATATGTAAGTACCTGAGAACAAATGCCGGAACTCCCTATATGAACTTTCCTGTAAGTAATATACACAAGTTCGGAAAGTTCTGCACGAAGGTATTCACTACAGCGTTGCACGATTCGCATCGTTGATGTTTGACTGAATTATTGTAAAGAGTACTCGGAGTCCTTGACTGTTGACCTCAAGGCTGTGTAACAAGAATTCGAATCCTACAGTCGTAGAGTTTGAAAATTTTATTAATGGAGAGAATCCACTTAAGATTTCTATATCATAATATTTACTATACTAATATAAGAAACGTGTAACAAACCTGTAATACAATTTATGATAACATATGGCCAAGTGTTGACCCTCCGAATTACGTTCAATGAGTTTCCATTGAAACTGATGTACGAGAAGGCGAATCATTATAAGAGAAAAGAAGAACGTGAGAGGGTCACGATGTCGACACGGACTGAGGAATATTAGGATACGCCCTTTTCCTGCTGGTTCCGCTTATATCGTTCCGCAGTGGATATTCATAATGGAAATACAAATGTATTGCGTCTACGAAATGAAGCCAGAGGCTCACTGAAGAACCGCTGTTGCATTGTCCGAGGGATGTATTGTACATACGTATACATCTTCTGTGTACTGACCGAGAGAAAAAAAAATGCATATTCGTGTATACGATCATGAAGAGTTGCAAACGTGAAAGTCAATAATATCAAAACAAACTTTTATCGTGTCGGCTTTTATGCTCATCACCGATGTCGATGTTTATGAATCCACTAACCTCAATTTATTATCCGCTTCCGACTGAGCAGGCCAGTGGCGTAAATGTGAAAATCCGACGGGAAAAGAGACGAGGATAAGCGTGAATATCGGATTTAGCCAATTTCCCTCGTATATCCATGAAACGGACGAAAGGTTTCCGGATTAATCGTCGAGAAACTTGGGAGATTGCTTTTTCCGATCATTCCAAACACGGTCATCTTGGCAAATTGACTCCGTCTGCACGAACAGCGCGAAAGTATTAGCAAATATGCAGTGAAATGGCGCGGGAAACGATCGAAGACGAGAGCACACATTGTACGAGGATATGATGACAAAGGAAATTGCCGAGCCGACTAGAACGGAGAACACTTACGATAACGAGATGGGTATGCGAACTTGATTGTTCTCGTGCCATCGGATATTCACTCAGAAACGATGAATAGAAGTGACGATCTTTAGAACCCTGCCCGAGATTCCGTAAATCGGCCATCTTTGATAAGTGGATATAGACTAGTAGAACTTGGGACTAAAGGGACTCTCGGCGAGTAGCGCCGCCTTGCGGTTGAAATGTGTACTACATTTTTTCAAATTTTCGAGGAAAGCAATATCCAGTTCAAAGAACTTTTCATCCGTATTAGGAAAAAAATCAAAAATTCTTTAAGTTGCGTTCTCTCCTCAGGGACGTAATATATATATATATTTGTTCTCGTGCCATCGGATATACACTCAGAAACGATGAATAGAAGCGACGATCTTTAGAGCCCTGCGCGAGATTCCGTAAATCGGCCATCTTTGATAAGTGGATATAGACTAGCAGAACTTGGAACTAAAGAGACTTTCTGCGAGTAGCGTCGCCTTGCGGCTGAAATGTGTACTACATTATTTCAAATTCTCGAGGAAAGCAATGTCCACTTCAAAGAACTTATAAAATACTAAATACATTTTATCCGGATAAGGAAAAATTTCAAAATTCTTTAAGTTACGTTTTTCGTGCCATCGGATATTTACTCAGAAACGATGAATAGAAGCGATGATCTTTAGAGCCCTGCGCGAGATTCCGTAAATCGGCCATCTTTAATAAGTGGATATAGACTCGCAGACTTGGGACTAAAGGGTCTCTCTGCGAGTAGCGCCGCGTTGCGGTTAAAAAGTGTACTACATTTTTTCAAATTCTCGCGGAAAGCAATGTCCAGTTTAAAAAACTTATAATTTACTAAATACATTTTATCCGTATAAAGAAAATTTTCAAAATTTCTTTAAGGTACGTTCTCTCCTCAAGGATGCAGTATATATATTTGATTGAACAATTAAATGAATATGTTCATGAAAATTAACTAAATTCGTTGTTCTAAAAAATGAAACTTCTCTATTATATGGGAAGATCTCCAGAAGACAACTCCCTTCTATCTTTGCCAAAGGAATTGTCGTCGAGCATGCGAGAAACTTTTGGGGGGCACTCTATGCGGGCATTGCTAACATTCGAGACGAAATCAATACCCCGAGAGTAGTATCTACTTCTCGTCTTCTTTCTTCTCGTTTTCGCCTCTTTATATCCGTTTCAGTCTAGCATACCTCTCTCCCACGCGTCACCCTTTCACGATCCACAGCCTCGTGATAGATTTTTTACTATCGCCGGGTGGACTGCAGAGGAAATGCGGCGAGACGGAAATATCGAAATATCGAAGAATGCAGGGAAATCTTACTGGGAGTATGGGGGAATCTATTTCAGCTATTGTAGAGTTAGATTCATACGGAAATGAAATCCCAGAAACAATTTGAAATTAAAGAAA
>JAPYZU010004286.1:0-12544 GCA_030523005.1 Tryphoninae sp. B BG-2022a | reverse complement strand
AAAGTTGGAAAAGATGTTCTACATCAACCAAGGCTACTGGAGGCTACTGGAGGGTTAAAATTTCGACTCGGGTTTACCAATAGATTGTCCATTCATATAGACACTTTCGTATTCACGAGAGCAACGCGCATTCGCGACGATCTCAAATCTAACTAATTATTGTTTCGAATTTTGACAATTTAAGTCTCCTAATTGCATGCAATTTTGTCAAATTGTCATTAGAAGTTATTTGGCACTCGATGCGACCGTAGAAAGTTGGAAAAGATGTTCTACATCAACCAAAATTGTATAATATTTAAAATTCCGATAGCTTTGGAATATTTAGCACTAAAAAGAAGCAGAGATTAGAATCTTCAATATTGGTGTCTCATTATTGTACTTTGGATATTTAAATGAAATTTCGAGTGTCGACGTAGAATATTCTGTACACGTGTGCTGTATATCTTTGTCTATCAGTTCATGCACAATGCTGCGAGGGATAATAAAAGGTAATGGCTGGAAGATAGGGATAATCTCTAAAAAAAAAATGGATAATGCGAGAATCCGAGAGAGGTCGGTCCGCGAGGATATGATTATTAGGTATAAAAGTCGATAAATACGCGGATCATCAGCATACTCTCCTGGACCGTAAAATCCCAAGCCATATCTCGCGACTACTCTCGGTCTCTCGGTTATATCAATTCTCCATACGTTAGTACGGTTGTAAGGCGACGAAACTCGCGAATGAATGGCGCATATCCCAGTGAGAACACCTTCTCGTCCCTTTTTATCTCATACACGCGACGTTTTACGATTCTCTCGAATTTTTTTCCATTTTCAGGTGACCGCGGCCAGCCGAACATTGCATTACATGATTTCGATATTACAAACGGAGGATTAGCACGAATCGATGAATTTCGTGCTGGAGTTTTTGACATTTTTTTAGCTTACCGAAACTGGTCATGGGATTATGGAAAGCATCGACGCTTTTTTTTTATCACTCACCTGGAACATAAGACAAAATTGTGATTAGCTCCATGTGATTTTTTGCGTTTTATTATTGTTATTCAATTACTTATTATCCAACGTTCTTTTTTAACTACATTAAACATCTATTATTGATCGCATTAATTAAATTTAAGGCAATATTATTTTGAGTTAACTGTGTTGAGCAAACAATAATTCGTTCAATAAAGTCAAATTAATTCTTACGCCACTATTTAATTTTTCTTCAGATTACGTGGAAGATAAGATTCCTTTTGCAGTGTCGTGTTTGACGAACACGTGGATGAATATTTTGCGGCACGGGTATGAAACTGAAGGAATTTAATAAGGATGGATATTCAGAGCGGGGGAGAGGAACGGAGAAATCGGGAGTGAGCCCGAGAGAGACTTCGGATGGGCGCGACGCTGAGGCAGGGAGACGTGCAACTGTATGTTAATCGACTGCCCAACCGAATACGAAATAATGACAGGGCAAGTAAGTCCTGTAGTAAGTCGTGCTTTCGTCTCGTCCATCGCGAATCTTTCTCATTGTGGTTGTCGTTTTCCGAACCTCCCCTTCCTCCTTCATGTCATCATTGTCGTCATTCGCAGGCAGATTTTTTCGTCCTGTCGACGCTATGCTGCATGAGAAATAAATTTAATCGTCTTACTTTGTCAATGTGTAGGGCGTACGAATATCCATGAGGAATTTTTCAGCATTTTGATAAGATGCATGAAATATCTCGCAGTAAATCAAAACGAAAGAAACGAGAATTTATTCGTACATTGAGTGAAAGAATTTGCAATAAAATAATTTGGAGTTTTGTATTTAAAAAAAATGTAATCTTAAATACTCAGCTCTATAAATTTCATCGACTGATTATAAAACGAAAAAATTTGAAATTTCCATTTTTTGAGATTTTGATCGACAAATTGAAACAAAACGGCGTTGAAATTCTGATATTCGTGTTGAGCGGGAAATTGGCGTTTCCAGAACCTCCAATTGTAGTCGTTTTGGACGAACAAAAATTCGATCCTCACTAGGTGCCGATAGTTGATATTCCCGATTTACTTTCCTGACTTTGAGGTCCGGCGACGGTCAAAATTTTGTTTCGTCTAAACAAGCTTTGTAGCATCATTTCGGAATCGGAAATTTGTTGCGCAATATGAATATGATAAAATAAACCGGGTTCGGAGCGAAACAAAATATGGGTTTATTGTTTGGGCGTTTTTTCAGGTCACATGGGACCCAAAAATCGCGCTTTTCGAAGCGCCGTCACGGCCACAAATATTTAGCTATTCGGATGATTCTTAGTGGGTTCTTGAGTGCTCGGCGAGTTCTTCAAAAAGTTATTTATGAAATTTTCTGTCAGACAAACGAGAGCAGAGATGCAGCTTCGCGAAAAGTCGGTTTTTTCAGGTTTCGTGAATCCTTCAATATTGCGATATCCTGTTTTCCGGTGAATTTCAATCCTTTCTCAAGCTCTAAGACCCTATGTCAACTGTAAATTTCCCATACAACACGAAAATCATGGTTTCGTTTTGGAATTTTCACATTCTATTGGCCTTAAGTGGGTAAATCCTTATTTCGGGTTTTTTGCGTTTTCTCCTAGAGTTTTTGAGATATTGGGAACAATAAGGTTATATTCATCGTCAGCCACAAATTTCATATTCCGTAACCACAATGCAAAGACTTTTTGGACAAAAAAAATTGCGACCCGGGTTCGAAACGGGTGTCCGGCCAGTGTCAACATTTTTTATCCGGAATTACTTTGTACGCTGGTTACGGAATCGAAAATTTGTCGCTCATGAAGATTATGAGGTTATTTTGGCCGAAATCTGAAAAATTTTAGGAAAATGCGTTCTGCTTTCTGATTATTTATGATTATTTATTGACCAAATGTTTCAATTCAGTTTTCAAACAGTCTCAAAAGTCATCAAGAGATTCGTCAATCTTGTGTTTTTATACGTTAACTTCTGTCGACCATGCTGGTAGTGCTGTTCCTATAACCGTGACTTGGCAACACGACAAATCTCGTCATGTAGCAACGTTGTTAAAAAGAAATCTAGACCATACAACGACCCTTTTTCTGAGGTGCGTATATGCTATAGGAAGGGATAAAAATACACACCCACTTATGCACACACATACGTGTATATATATATATATACACACATGTGAGTGTGTGCGAGGCACGAACCCCTCTGGGTGGTGGCCTAAGGTACTCAACAGAACGTCGCACTGTGCGCGATGTTCCACCTACCTACTACCCCCAGGTTTTCTCGGGGAAATATGAAGACGATGAAAAAGAAGCGGAAGTTACGTAACGTAAGAAGAGAGAGGGAGTGGGAGTAGACGGAGAGACGAAAGTGCGCGAGGTCGACGTCTTGTCGAAGGGTGCGGGTGTTGGTAGCAGCTATTCGGATGAGCCTTGAGGGAATGACGTTTCTCCTCCTTTCCGTCGAGTTTATGTACTAAAACGCACCTGCGTACGTATATAAGTACGCACATAGAAACGTTGATTTAAAATGCTTACCATTTTCGATCTGTTGCCGAAGGATCTCTTGATTATCATTCTGTGAGTTCATTCTAAGCTCTTTCGCCCATTTTTGAATATAACCGTTAACGAATCAATCGCAATTCCCTATATTTTCACATTGATTTCGTTTGACGTGAACATGTTTAATACGTAAATGTTTATAATGTTTATTTCTTTGAGAAAATGAAAGATCATTGAGGGGTTCGTTCATCGACTGTACCAACATCCGGGATTTCATTGGTTCTATTTTTCTGATAAATTCTCATTGATAAAATAACTGGACAAACTTCAGCTTTGCGTCACTAGGGCGTGCGTGTATATACACATATATACATTTCACCACCTATATACCACGTATCCATGGTACATAAAGATCGTCACGATAGTACAGTGGGGTTATTCTTAGGGTAGGGTAGGGTTGGCCAAGCGCAAAAGTGCGAAAAAGAGGGGAGCGGAGTACATGCGAATGCACAAGGGCTGCACAGAGGGGTGACTAGCAGTATAAGGGGATGTATAAAGGTGGGGTGGCTGGTGTTGCTCAACGTCGCGATGTTCTACGTACGAGCTGCTCGTAACACGAAAGGGGTAGAAAGCATAACGGCACTGATGAAAAGAGAAAACCTCTGATGGCTAGGAAAAAAATCGCGTGTAGGCACAGCGATGAGCAAGGGCTAAAGCCAGAGCATGTCGTATATAGGTATACATGTATATATAAGGATGGAATAGAAGAACATGGCGAGGAAAGAGAATGACACGGTATAGGGGGAGTGTTGGCCGAGAAAGAGCCGAGAGATGGCGCAAGAGGGAGAGTCAGTGAGAAGGGAGGCGGGTCGGAGGAAAAGACTCGTCGTGTATAGTTGATGAAAGGGGTTGGTTTCGCATGCGAAGATGCGTAGACGATGGTGACGTGTGTGACGGAGGGAGAAAAAAATGCAGCGAGAGCAAGGGAGGGAGAGGTGAACACGCTCACGGAGCACTCGCCAGGGCGCTGCACTCTCTGGCGCATTGATCCTACCGGGAGAAGTGCGAGAGAGCAGCGCCTCCGAGAGGTGCGTGTACCACACACCACCCCTATGTACCCTCAATTTTTCTCCCTTGCTTCGCTCTTCGAGCGTTCGTTCCCTTTTTTTCCTCTCTGTTCTTCTCGCTTTAGTTTCTTTCCATCGCTGCCATTATTTCCACGTAGAATCTTGGAAAACTGCTACGCACTTGGTCTGATGAATGTGAGCGCGCGCAATACTGCCGATTGTTTTCAGAGATTCAAGCTAAAAACTATGTCGTTAATACAAAATACGATGTTATCTAGTAAAAACTCATCACCGAGAGGAGGGTTGATTTTAAGTGTGCCATTGGAAGGAACGAAACAAATGGAATGGCGATGATCGATTTGAGGACAAATTTTAACTCCAACGATAAACTAAAAACCTAGCGACTCGCTTGAAAGAGACGCGTGAATTTTCAAGCATCGCTAAGCGTATGGAAGTTTCCCTAAGAAGCATACAAATGCTCTTGGAGAAGTCCGCCGACGTGCCGCATTTTTTTTCATCATTTCTCTTACTGTCGCCATGCCGACACGCATTTCGTCATAATGGACATAAAAGATGAAAGAACCGGGCTTACCCGTAAAATGTAGCACAGTCCAATATACACTCGTACATATATACGTATATATAGGTACATATATGCATATATATATATATATAGGACTAAGTGTTTTTCCTAGCCCATCCTCATCAGTATCTCTTGTCTACCGGCGTTTCCGTCCACATTTTTGTTCTTCTCCCTCGCTCGGCGTCCCTCTCACGTTTACACTTTATTTTCCCAGATTTTTTTTTCTTTTTCAAAATACCTCTACCTCGGTTCTGAAAAGCGTTGCGCGATTTCTACGCACGGATACAATAATGGCTCTCATATATAAAAAAAAACGCACCCCCACATACGCGTACAACTTGAGAACCCGGTGCGTCTATTCGTAACGACCGGTACTTACGTGTGCGTCTCACTCTGGGAGAGGAGAGGGGAGTATGGAAAACGCAAGAGAAAAAAAATGAAGTCGAGAGAAGAAGAAAAAAGGAGGTAGTTAAAACGTCCCTCCTCGCTGGGGGTGCCTACGAGTGGGTGGAAGAAGAGGGTTGTATTGAGAGAGAAAAGGAAGGAAAAAAAAAGAGTCGAGAATTTCCATCTCGCGTCGACGAGGAAGAGGCAGTCGAGAACGACGACTTAGGTCGACGCATTGCGTTTTTTTTACCATACGCATGACGCCGCAAAGCGCTGTCACGTAGTTGCGCGAAGGGAAGGCTCGAGCTTAGAACGGGGACTCGAGTTGTACGCGATACGGAGTGCTACAAGCAGGGAGGGAAAGAAAGTGCGTGAGCCACGAGGGGATGAAAATTGCATATATGTATAATATGCGCGACGAAAGAATCCTGTGAGAGGATCACGCGTCGACGACGCGAACGTCAGAAACTCATTAAAATAAATAAGCAGAGTATACTCGCCTGTGTATATGCGTTTGTGTATTAACGCACAGGGGGTTGTTGCGTAGGTTCAATACACGCATGCATATATACATATATATAACGCATGGGAGACATACGTGCATATTTTACGTAACCTCGCGCTCACCGAGAGCAGATTTTTGCGTTCGCAGTTCGCGTCGTTGCCGTGCTCGGTTATTACCGAAATTCAAAATAATATAATATCAGAGGCGAGGGAGTGAGATTTAATGCGTGGTGGATCCGATTAGCGGTAAGCTCACTCTCGAATTTAAGAATACTTTGATGGACAATGAGGGAATACGCAGAGGTGAACACGTAGATAGAATTTCAGTAATTTTGAAACGAGGCGCATCCTCCGACGTGAAAGCAGGGATTATGAAATGTAGTAATTTTTTAATAGGCAACGACATTGAATAATAATATAAAAGATGGGAGGTAAAACAAAATTGACTCATTTTTCTTTTTTTTTCGTTTGGTTTTTTGTTTTTTTCAAAAGTAGCCCATCTCCGATAGGTGGACGACCAAGAAATATTTCAAACCACGGAGGGAAATAAATCAGTAATAAAGCGTATGGACCAAGAGAGGCGCCTCGGCGCCCGCAGTGAGAGCTGCTCCAGCTCCAGTGATTTTTTTTTATATTCAACCTGCCCTCTCGTTCGCTCCTCTCCTTTTGCTACTTATTTCCTGCCATATTTAATCCGCTCCAGCAAATCCCAGCTCGACGGGACGTAGGTACACGACGAGGGCTCATTTTTTTCGCCATTTCGACTCTCTTTCTCTCGCTGTGCACAAAATGCACGTTCACGCGATCGAGAGACGCAGTGGTGGCTTAGGGAGGATAAGGGAGTGGGAGCGAGAGGTGTAAAGCATTGTGAATCCGGGAGAACTTGGACCGGCAAATTATTCGAGTCAGAAAACATCCACGAGTTTCCACCCTAAAATCAACTGTAAAGAGCTAATTATTTTTTTAAATAAATCGCTAAACCCTTTCGATATTCAAGGAAGCAAATAATATTCGTTTTCTCTATCGATCTTTACAATATTATTTAGCTGCTTCGATAATTCGTGAGAAAACAGGAAGAATATAATTCTCATAGAATTAATTCTTCGTAAATGAGGGGGGCTTGAGAGAGTTCAGGAAATGGGATGTATCCACTAGGTCGGATAGAATATCAGATAAGAAAATGAAGAGCCGATAATTATTTTAGAGAGTGGCGTGTGTGCACGCCCTCACTCTCGGACACTCGAACGGAGAGGAAGCGAGGGAGGGGGGATAGGCAGAGCTGAAGGTGTGCTTGCAGAGCACACGCTCAGGAGGATCTTCCTCGTCAACAGATATGCCGGAACGTTAAAGGGACTTCCCTTTGTGTATGTGTGTCTGTGTGTCTGTGTGTGTGTGTGTGTGTGTGTGTGTGTGTGTGTGTGTGTATTAGTGGTACATCTCGTGGGCGTGCGGTCTCTCTCTCTCTCTCTGTCTCTCTTCCTTGCACTCTTGGACACGAACCTATCATATATACGTATATACAGTGGCCATGTGGTGGCCCTTGGCCGAGCAGAGCATACGAAGAGCAGAAGCATCGTCGAGGCGCGTTGTAGACCGATCCCGGTGGTCCAATGTATTTAGAACGCCAAGCCCGCGCACGAGTGGCTGGTAGGAACGTCGGAAGGCTTCGTGCACTTCTCGACTGACCCATACCAACCACAGTGCCCACACCATACGGAAAGACGTATATATCACGATAAAGGGCCCTGGGAATCGTAAACTCGAGGAGGGAAGTGTAATATCCTATATATTACTGTCCACTTCCGGTTTTCTCTCTCGGTCTTTCGATCAGTCCTTCTCTCCATCTCTCTCTTCCTCTCTTTATCTCTCATTCTTCCTTCTAAGCTCTCCAAGCTCTCATCCTGTCTTGAACACGAGACTAATTGAAAGTTTAGACGATTCGATACGCCGCTTCGTGAACGACGAGTTTACCGAAAGCGGTTATCGAGAGATCTTAGTCGTACGGGATGAAAGTGCTCCATGCACTTTTTTTTCCCCCAGCACGATTTTCTCGTTTCTCGCTTTTTTGTTTCTCAAAACTTCGCCGGGCGCTACGGAAAAAGTGCATTAGCTCATTGAGCCAGCGCGAGAGAACCGATACGAGAGTGAGTTCACGAGTTGAAAAGCCAAGCATCGAGTTGTACGAGAGTTTCAAGAGAAGAGTAGCACGCAGTTGACGAAATACGAGAAACGCACGAGGAAAGTAAAATCGAACGATAGGTTTTCTCTTTATCTACTCTGTGAAACGTTGGCAATAATTGACAGCGATCAAATCTGATCTCCTTCGCATATTTATAAACAATCTCGTCATTCGATTTCCTTTTATTCAAACAGAACGTACCGATTTCTCAAATCGAAAGAACGCGACCCATTTTTATTTGCAAATAGAAAACAAACTTCCGATCAGAATTTATCGTTGATTATCGAGAGGGTTGCATGACTGCTCGCAACGAGGCGGAAGTAGAACCGTACGCTTTTCATTAAACGGGTTCAGATAAATCTCGCATGTGCACCGCCGCATTCCACGACCGTTGAGCTCTTCCTACGCGTTTGCATGGTCGGAACAAGGAAAATAACACGATTGAAAATAAAACTCTTTTCTAGATAATGGTTCGCCACGCCGGGCTCCGCGGATGAACGCTACGTACGAGATATGTTTTACATGGAGCGCGTGTTGGCTCTTCGAGAAATGCATAATTATCCAAGCATTCGCGAGTTCTGGTTCCACCTACCTCTCTCGTTTCTCTCAGTAATCTCAGTTCTCTCGCGACACATTCGCGCACTCTCTTGTTTTCTCACTCTCTTTCTCTCTCTTTCTCATTCCTGAGCCCGCCATTTTAATTAATATTAATTGAATGCCGCTTTATACTCGGTTATTTCAGTTGCCCGGGATATGTCGTGACACAGAGCGTAGTGCAGCGCGAGAGGCCAGGTGAAAATCCACACGCGCGACTGTGCAGAGCAATTACGCTTCAAAAGCATTAACGAGTGCATCACAGAGATACGTGTATGCAATGTGATTGCGTCTATATATTTTATAGATATACATATATATATTTACGTTGGCAGTTTCTCGTGTCGAAACAAAACGCATACGCGGCATTCCTTGAAAACTCGGATACATTTGCGAAGCAAAGGGTAACAAAACAAAACACGCGTATAATTACGTGAGCAATTTCTCGTACACAATTGAAACTCGACGGGAATCGAGAACGAATTTTCCATCGTGTTTGAGCTATCGTTACGGTGATATCGCGCATGTACATTTGTGTTCTTTTTGACGTGAGAAATTAAGAAAGATAAAGAGAAAGACGATACTCGGTTGGTCGTACGATTGTCACGTCAAGTCCGAAAAATCCTGTCCCGAATCGAGCGGATAAAATTTTAAGCAACTCGGAGTGCAAATTTCGCCGTGACGAGAATAAAAAAATGCGAACATCGAGACTGCCCGTCGCGCCCACCCTCTACCCCCAACACCCACCCTCCACATCCCGAAATCGAATGTTTCGCGAAACGGAATAAAACAGGAAAAAGGAAGAAAAAAGCGGATCTGAAGGAAGAGGTGAAAAGAGATCGAAGCGAGAGACGTGAGCCAGACGTGGAAGCGAGGCGAAAAGAGATAGAACGATCGGGGCATACGGAGAGAAAACCGGACGACAGGGTGGACAGCTTCGAAGCGTTCGTCCTGTCAGCGCTCGTGGTTCTCTCCAACGCCAGCTTACACTTTCGCTTCGAAAGGTGTGCACTCTCTCTCTCTATCTCTTTCTCTGCTTCTCCCTCTCTCTCTCTCTCTCTCTCTCTCTTTCGCTCTCTCTGCTTCTCTCTCTCTCTCTCTCTCTCGCTTTCTGCTCGCACGTTCGAAAAGCGAGACAGACCCTAAGGTGTATATACGTACATACACACGCGCTCGAACTCACGATTCTCTTCTCGTGGACAGTTTAATCTAATCCAAACATTAAGGGTTACAAATCGTTAATTGTCACGCGAGGAATTCCGTGTCGGTTGGGCCTCAACGCGGTGCGCACGAATACATAAAACGTCAGACAGCACGATATATACGTATATATACGTATGGAAAGACAGCGGGGAAGACCGGCGTGCCTTCGTAATTAGGTGGTCCGTCCTGAGAGATCGATGTATAAATAAACACTTATATACCTTTGTGCATACCTATAGATTTATACATACGTATATATAGTATGTATGTAAACACCTTTTATATAAGATCGAGAAACGTGGGGATTCCTTCTTTTGGTTCCCCACCTCTTCCATAACCATTTATGGCCGTTCGCGTGTGTTCCGATCAAATCGCCATCACGCTATATATTTACAACCGGGGTACCAAAGCGCGCTTTTCTAGGAGCTAAATTTTCGATGCGGTTTGTTGTTATTGGTATTATTATGACTATTATTTGACTCGCGCCTGACGTAAAATTGTAAGCTGCATGTCGTATCGGTTAATTAAAAAACAGAGCTTGCGTTCATTAGTATCTTTAATGAATTGGGAATGAATGAAAATGATTGAGAACTCTCTCTCTCTCTCTTTCTCTCTCTCTCTTTTAGTTTTTAATTGTTAGTAAAACTTAGTTGTAAGCGGATCCTAGTTGTAAGGATCACGTAATGCTTCTGTATTTTCCCTATAGCTTAGCTTGGGTATAAACCATTAAATCAAATCAAATCAAATCAAATCTCTCTCTCGCGCTTGAGTCAGCTGTGATAGGGAAAGAAGAGGAAATTATTTTCAACTTGATGGCCCGAATGTATTAACTATATATATTTTCATACAATTGTTAATAATTTTTTTAAATAATTCATTAACCCACTGCCATTTACATAAGAACAAATTAAAAAGGATGATCGTACTATTTCACGAAGAAAATTTTGAAATAACACTGATAATAATAAAATTAAACAATGACAACAAACTTACCCAAAAAAGTACAAAAATAAGATGAAATCACGAAGGCATGAAAAAGAACGAAGGCTGCGATTGTGTCCGCTTGTTAAATAAGGTGCACTGATGCTAATAAGTCATTAAAGGATGAACCTTTTTATCTGTTCGAGGCGAATGCCGTCATCGCAGTAAAGATGTACAGAGAGTCGCGATTCTTCGCATGCCGTTGCGTACACGCATCGTTGCTAACGGGAATGATCCTTCCAACCTCCGCACAAGACTGGGTACATGTAACTATATGCACAAAAATGTATATACATGTATATGTATAACGTCGCTGTGCGAGCGTGCGTGAATAAGGCCCCCTTAATACGGGGAGGGTTGCTTGTTAGTGACACCCCCGGCGTCGGACGAGAGTCCTCTTTCTGTATAGTGAGTACCGGCAGATATATTTGTATGTGTATATATATATATATATATATATATATATATATATATATATATATAGTCCATAGCTAACACAGGCATCAGATAGGTATGTACGTTATCTGAATCAGTAACGCCCTCGCACCCTCCGCGTTTTCGACTTACGGTGAAGCTGACTATTTCATTACAATTTTATTATACGTGAAAATAATTAACGAAAGTGTTTTACCCTGGTTTAATTTATTGCGAAAGTAATTACCTATTGGCGAACGTTCCGTTATTATTAT
This sequence comes from Tryphoninae sp. B BG-2022a, assembly GCA_030523005.1. Lineage (NCBI taxonomy): Eukaryota > Metazoa > Arthropoda > Insecta > Hymenoptera > Ichneumonidae > Tryphoninae sp. B BG-2022a. Next base: position 893 of record JAPYZU010004286.1, on the reverse strand, counting down.
TAATTTCCAAATTAATGTATAAAATTAAGAAAACTACGAATGTTTCCGAAAATAACGAAGAATTCTTTTTATTTCTCATCAGCAATATTGAAACCGCGATGTTTTCGTTTAGTTTGTAATTAACGTTTTAATTGCAATCGTGTTATGCGAGGACACAATTAACGTCGGTCGTTATTTTCCCTATAAATTATTTCAGTGTTGTACCATTGATTATACGTTTTTTTAAATTAAAGTCGAGATTATGGAAAAATTGTGGAGTCGTTTCGTTTTTTAATCGACGTATCGATTCTGCGATTTGTTTTTCTCGTTGCTCAATTATATTTATATTAAAAGGATTCTGATTTTTTCGCGAGACATCAAGTCGGTCAGTTTCATCGTGCGAAACGCAGCAAAACTTATATTTCCGATAATACGACGATGGATTCACGCTCGAAAGGAGTCGTCTCCATAGATAAATATCACGTACGGGAGTATGGCTTTTTCCTTGACGATGCCTACACACAGGGGAGAAATATAGGGATGTTATGCGACAAACCCCTTACGAGCCGCGCTATTGCGCGATGATGCGTGAATTTTTACTGCTAACACACCCCCGTGGCGTATGACGCCCGAGTGCGAACCTTATATTGCGAGCGAGAGTGTCGAGTCTCGTTATACGCCTATATACGCATATCTATGTGTATGTTCGCATAACGACAAGAGCGTAGGATAGAAAGAGACGGGAAACCATCATCGACGAAGTGGAGAGGTTTCTCTCGTCGTGTGTACGCCACCGCGTGTAATACTCTCGCTGGAAAAAAAAACCAGCATATACCTATATCGTGAATTTCCGAGTGAGGTAGGTTAGTTAGGCATTCTTCCGAAGCTCAGAAGTGGATTTACACACACACACA
>JAPYZU010004283.1:0-10508 GCA_030523005.1 Tryphoninae sp. B BG-2022a | reverse complement strand
CCACTGTCCCTCTCTTCATGAAATAGTAGATAAATCAATAGTGTAACTTGGTGCACATCTCTCAGATCGAGGTGGTTGTACGCACAAATTACAATGTACAGTGTACTTCACCTTTTTACATCTTTTCTCCTCATACACATCTCTCCTCTAGTCTCAATATCACCATCAAGCAATCAAGTGAACCTACAGTTTTGCTTAGGTGGATTCTGAAATACCGAGAGCACAGAAAAAGCATATTAAAAAATTCCATTGATATCGGTGGAAATCGAACCCCGGCCCTTTGCGTTGTGAGTCGGGAACGCTACCCTTACGCTACGCTCTCTCCCTTCGTTAATTAGTATTTTTATTTATATCAAAGGCGTGCGAAGACGAGGATGCGGTTTGATTATCGTACAAAATGCAACGATACTTTAGATCTCGGTTTCTTTCTCATCGGAAAATTCATTCGCACTGTTTATGGTTTGTTCGTACGATGTAAGTATGTAGCGATCGTCGATAATATCGATCGATTTGATCTCCTTCTCACGATCTCGAGCGCTCGCACGTGTGCCATTCGTCACTCATCTCTCGAACGTCATTGCCGCTTCTGGAATAACGCTCGATCGTCACGATTACGCCATTACAGTGTTGTGTCACTGAGTGTACTTTCTTCTCGCTCATTGACATTCGCACACAGTCACGAATGTGGCTCACGTTCTCCCGTCTGTCGACTCTCCCGTGCTTCTTCGTTCTCAAATTTGAATTCAAACGGTCGGAGAGCTCGAGTGCATAGCAATCGAAAAAATTCTCGACTGCTGCAACATCCGGTCTTTGATATTCCGGGAGAAATAATAAATTCGAATAATTAAGAACAAAATAAGTAATAATAACAATATCGTATGTCAATAATCAATAATGTAAAAAAATTCGAAGTTTAAATTTGTTCACGAACTCGGAAAATAATCGTCGTTTTATTTCGTCTAGAGTTAAGAATAATTTACGAAAAGTTTATTAAATATCTCACGTCATCGCGTGACCAAAGTAAATTCGCGATATAAGAATAGAGAGGGTGATAACCTCCGCGACGTATAGATAAACGTTCGAGCAATGGAAAGGGGCAGACGTAAAAAAAAGAATACAAGTATAAACCGAGGGGTAAAAATAACTCGCGGAGGTGGGTCGAGCGCGGGGATGGTCGCTGCGACGATAAAAGGGAAAGAAGGGTTAGGAAGCGCACAGACAGGAAAAAAGGGAATGTCGAAACTCCATAAAATAAAAGCCAATTGCGTCCAATAATTGGGATCCTAAACAATGGAGCACGATCGGTCAACCGTGTTGTACGTTTGGAGGAACGAGAGGGAGGACCGACGCAGAGAGATAGATAAAGAGAGAGAGAGAGAGTGTGGGCTTTTTTCTCGCATCGTTTCACCCCGTTCCAATCCCGGTGCTTTTTTCCCATCTCTTGTCCTGTTAACGACATATCCGTGGATATACCGCGCTCTCTGCGAGCGTCCTGTATACATATGCAAAAGTGACGTGTGTGGGTGTGTCGGCCTCGTGTGAATCGATCCAAGTAGAAACAGGACATTTCGATCGAGGGCAAGAATAATATTGGATATCGGATTGTACTGGTGTATATATCGTATATATATTTTCGCGGACATATCCAATAACTACCGTACGTCAAACATATGATTTCTTGACTATTTGTATTATCCTTCTCCCTTTCCCTTTCAGTCGTACCGCGAACTATTCTCAATAGGAGATTTTTCTCTTGATTCCACTCGTCGGGCAATATATCGAATGAATGCTTGACTCTTATTAGATGTGTGCGGTACGATGGAAAATTCGTATTTGAAAGAAAAACGTAAATTTGTTTATATGAAAAGAAAAATTGGAAATAAAGGTTATTGTGTTGTTTGTTCTAAGTTTGTAAATCTTATATTTTCTGGCGATCGGCTGATACGTGTATTAATTGATTTTTTATTTAATTCGTTATTACATGAATTATGAATGAGATGAAATAAAAAATATTGTTTGCGTGAAAACTTCTTTTGTATGTCTCCCTTACCACCTGTAAACTTTTATTCCCATGTATGGCTGCTAAAAGTTTCGAATTTTTTGTTAGAATGTTAAAAAATCTTTTTTTTTTAACCAACTTTGCATCTTAATTGAAAATTTGTGTGTGCAATGGGTCGGAATTTTTGTTGGCACTTAGCAAAGTAGTTGAAAAATATTTTTTTTAACATATTGAAAAAAAGAAAGTCTAGCTGTCATTCATGGTAGTGAAAGTTACTAATTGTTTGTCGGTATGTTACAAATTCTGTTTTTAAAATCAACTTTGAATCCTGATAGTACATTTTTTCGTTCAATGGAATGAATTTTTTTGCTGGCGCCAAGTAAAGTACTTTATTGAAAACAATTTTTTTTAATATACTGAAAACATAGAAGCTTTAGCAACTATATATGACTTTGTATGCGGTAAGAGGTTAACGAATCAATACCCCGTTTGCGTTTTGCGCAACCCGTCAATCTTCAATATCGTCATCCATCGATTTCGCAGATGTAGACTTCGTTATCGTAGAAATACGCCCGAGGGAAACCTAAAATTGAAATCCACCGAAAAATGCGATTCCGAACGAAAAAAAAAAAAATAAACAAAAAATATACATAAAAAATTCAATTTTATATTTTCTATCAGTCGATGCTGAGCGTACGTAAATATTTGAATAAAAAACGAAAACTGTTGGTTTTTTATCGCGATTGTAGATCGAACTACAGAGACGATGAAATATTAGTATTTATTCTCCGTACGTTGACTCGCAATTTTGTCAAACTGGAAAACCGTGTAGACTATAGGTGTACGCACACGGTGTTACGAAAAGTTAGAAGCGAGAATCACCGAAGTGTATATACCATACCAACATGGTAGAAAGCTGCCCACAAAGCAGTTTTGGTTGTGTACAGTGGATGAGTTTGCTGGGTTTTGCTCATACCTTACACGCAAAACAGAGTGCCCAGAATCTCTCATGGCTCTCCATATCTCGTTGGTCGCAACCTCGAGCCCTCGTTACATCGCCCTGCGCGTCTCGGATTACTTCCTTTGAACTCAAACTCTCCTCCCCTCTCTCCCCCTCACCCTAGCTATGTCCGGGATCTTCCCGCCTATCTCTCGGCGGTGGCTAATTTCGTCCGCAGGCACGTGATTAGAAGCATGATTAGGACCGTGCCGAGGTTTGCCCAAGCCGAAGCCCGCAAACATCCCACGTGTACACGTCTGTCTGTATTCGGCAGAAATGCGTATTTCGTGTATGTAAACGTAAAGCATACGGGGGAATGGTTGTCAGCTATTGATGGAATGTCTCGAAATTCGCGGCCCGTTAATCTCCGTTAGAACGAACAAGGACTTTGGCTGGAGGACGGTATCGTTATCTCGCGATGCATGTTCAGACATCGATACAATTTTCCATATCGAAGTCGCAGTATTCTCGGTTTGTACATTATCTACAAATCGTCGTCTTCTAACGATCTCGTAGAACGATTATAAAGATAACCTAGATTTTATACGAAACGTATCGTTATATCTTCAATTTCACCAAAAGAGGAAACGAAATTAAAAAAATTCGCGAATCTCTATTTCGGTTGGCTCGAAATTTCATGAATTTGATTAAAATTAACACAACGAACGAAATCTTATCGAATCCGAATATATCGTTAAACAAATTACCCCGATTTCCTTTACGACGTATAATCAAATCTTGTGACAATTGTAATTTTGTGAATTGATGAACGGAAGGAATTGGAGGAATTATTTTCATCCTTGTATTTCCGTTCGTTCCTAAGAATCTTTCAAGCTTATCGAACGATCCATCGAATTTATATCAATCCCCACGCTTTAGCACTTCTTCATCGTTCGCTCTAGGATTTAATCATCCGTGGATGTTATAATTGGCAACGCGCATGGGGACACACGTGTGATATCTCGACAATGAGTGCCCGATCGGAATTTCTCGAGGGTCTCGTACATACTCGAACGGGACGCGAAATTCGCGGTACACTCGTGAATATATCGAGGATCTCGAGAATTCGCGATTGTATACGGCGTGCGTTGCGTCAATAACGAGGGGTAGTTCAAACCCAAAACCCACGGGGTTTCCTATACGCGCGCCATACTCGCGACGGATCGCTTCGGCGAGATTTCGAGAGAGGGCGCGCTATTTACGGTGTATACATGGGTCGTTGAAAATCCATGGCCACAAACTTAACCATTGGCGACGTGCGTAATGCGGACGATGCGATCGTCGAGCGGAGATCCTCGAAAACCTTTCAATACGTTCGTGAGAGGGAGAAAGGGGGGGAGGGGGGAGGATTGGGGGGGGGGGGTGGCTTACGGACGAGTGAGAGGCTGCGTTGAAAGGAAAACGTGACGAGAGCTCGTTAAAGATATATGGTGTGCGTCGTATCGAGATACCGCCATTACGTCGTTAAAATTGAATGAGCGAAATACATACGGTTAGGGTGTACTTAACTCCCCTCCACATCACGTATTTACAGAGCATAAATTCTTCAAAATTTATCGAGAATTTTTTATACTTCGATTGGATGGTTGAAGAGAAGCCGAGAGTAATTTAATCGAAAACTTTTTTTTTTTTTTTTTTTTTTTTTTTTTTGGACAAGAGCGAATAGATGGGTAATAAAATAATTGATTTGAAAAAAAAAGTGATATAAATGTCGACGAGCGAACTCGTGCAATGAAATTATTCTTGATGAGAAAATTTTTACGGGGGTTTTGTCCGCTTTGTAACGGCTCCCGGTGATCAACCACATTTAGAGAGAAAAAGCGAAAAAAAAAAAATCGTAAAAGTTTCGGTGCAATATACTCTTTGCCATGGTCCGCGCAGCGTTCGTGATGCGTTTCTCCCGTCACCAATGAATTCGCATTGGTTCAACCGGAATACAAAATACCCATCGCAAATGCAATTTATCGTGTGCCATGAGTGAGAGAGAGGAAGTTAGAGAGAGAGAGAGAGAGAGAGGGAGGTAGCGCATGAATAATAACCGAGGGTGTCATATTCCACGCTCGCCGCTGATATCGACCTAATATTTAACGATAACGTAATTTCTGAGCGTAATTAAACAAATGATATAATAATGGGGCGTAATTTGTTATACAAGTTGGGCGTGTATAGAGTTGTGAGAGAGTGACAATTAATTCTGATGATTCGGATAACGAAACTATATATAACCACTAATGGCGGATGTTTGAATTTTAAAAAGTGAGAAAAACAACCGAATTGATCAATCTCTCGATATTTCCGTGTCAAGCTTACGATTTGCAAGATTATCAAGGAATTTTTATATCGATATATTAATATTGTTGCGATATATAGGAACGTTCAGTCCGAAAAACACAGTAGTGTTAATAACAGCTTGACTATTATTAGCTATCGGTCTATATATTTCTAAATTTTGCGATAGTAACTAGTGCTCGATCGTCTATTCTTGGAATCGAATGACAATGAATTTTTGAATTACCCGAGATTGTTTAAAATTGCGGTCGTTCTTAATTAATGTTGAGCCGGATGTTTTATGTAAAGGATCTGTCTAACGAATAAATGAACTTGGTTACTAGTCTGAAAATAAAGTTTCACACTAATGGTGTTATCAAAAAACCTGTCTCTTATCTAAATATGAACGATCATAATAATTGAGCCTGATCTGTCAGAAAGCAATTTGCATGCATAAATCATATGTGGGAGGAAAGTAGCTTTTGCTTTTAACGAAAATCTATATCCGCGATGACCGAAGCAGATATTTGACTTTATTTTCGTTAAATAATTCATTCATTCTTTGACATTTGTATGGAAAATTATGACATTTACAGTTGATAAGTTATTTTTGAATTGTGAATTGCAAAACTGTGAATCTCTCTTGAAGTTGACGATGATCTACATTCGCAATTTAATTTTGAGACGTGCGGTAGAACGACTGCGACGAAATTTGATTTTTGCTCAAAAAAAGTAAGTTGGGTTGTTACAAAATCCAAAAATTTTCATAAAACACGAATACCATATTTATTATTTTGGTTTATTGCAATTTGCCTCTCAAAAATCGAAAAAACGCGAAAATTCAGTTTTTTGAGCCTTTGACCGATAAATTGAAATAAAACCAAATTACAAGTGTGATATTGCTTTTGCGCGTGAAATTTCCGATATTCTATCTCTCCTATGAAGTCTTTGTGAAAAACAAAAAAAAATGCGTTTCACTCGACCTACAATATATCTCGCAATCAAATTATAACTGAACACCATCGACATTTGACGAGGGTAGACATTTTTTGGATCCAAAAAGATTTTATCGAGAGTTCGTGGAATCCGAAATTCTCCGTATAAATTCGAACGTGACATTTTGATTCTTTCTCGCAATTTGTCGGTGAAAAGTTGAGATAAAGTAAAAACCCACTTTATCCAGCTTTTCATCGTATAGAATTCGTAATAGTGGCTGGAAAACTCTTCGATTCATCCCTCTTTTTTAATACATCTATATAAATTTCCGAAATGTTCACGAAGGAAGATTATCACGCCAATTAAGCACGTCACCGACTTAAACCGTGCTACTTCTACGTCGAAGTACCGTTTCGACTTTCTAAACAGCCTGACAGCGTACATATACACTTTCATATATATGTATATGACTAGCAACCGGGCGTTCTCAACGAAACTGCCAAAAGTTTTCACGATCCTTTTCGTCCGTTTTCGCGGCTCTCAAAGTTTAACAACCGTTTACATTACATATCTACATAGCATTATGCAAATATACATATGTATATCTGTATATATTTCGGTCATTTTCTAATAAATTTCCGTATATTCTACACCAGCAACAGCTGAGAGACTCAACCGATAAAGTCGATTTTTAATAAAATATAAAATCCGCAAATCATGAAAAAAAATAAAAATCTCGCGTTCTTTGATGACATTTGGCGCGAATGAAAGGAATTCCTATCGAAAAAGGATCGTGATCGTTTCGATCGATCTTCCAAGATTTCCGGGTGTGAGTTCGGAAGGGAGAGGGATGCGGGCTTTGCGTCCCTGTTTACGATTTTTATTCCCCCTGTTCATCAGTGAAACGAACCCGGAGGGAGGAAGAACGGTCGTTGGTGCTTCACTCGGCAAATTGACAACACCGTCGATATCGCGACTTGAACGAGATAGGAAACGGAGTTAGAAGTGAAGCAAGCTTCTCTCGCTGGCCACAGACACGTCACACGTTTGGCTGACTGCTCACACTCTCCGTTCTCCACACTCGCACATAGACGTTGTACATCATTGTACGGCGCACATGCCGAATTATATATATATATATACATATTGGAAAGGGCGTCTCGTTGGATGTGGAACGTTCGAAAGGGGAGAAGTGCAAGACTCGAGAGACCGAAGGGATATCGAATTTGGCGCGTGGGCGTGATGCAACCAAAGCTCTGTGTTGTGTACATATCTATATATATAGATATAAACATACATGGAGGGATGCACAAGCGTGAGAGAGACTTGAATTGACGGTGATTGGGCGTGCAAGAAACATCCGGTAGCGTTTCTAGGCTCAGCTCTCTCTCTCTCTCTCTCTCTCTCTCTCTCTCTCTCTCTCTCTCTCTCTCTCTTTCTATTTCTCTCGGCAAGTGGGTGAGATTATATATATGTATATGCGTGTAGAATATATTTATGTAGGAAGCCCTGACTCACTGGAACGTGACCGCAACAGCGAGGTTGTCAGCTTCACTTGCTGCACTTTCAAAGTCTTGGAAAACCCGGTGGAAATATCACACTAGAAGTACACATGTGTGTATATATACATATATATATATATATATATATATATATATATATATATATATATATATATAATATAGCGAATTTTCTATTGACGTTTATCATCCTCGATCGAATGATTCAAATGAATAAGAACAGATATTTTATTCATGCAATATCTAGAAAATTTATTCGAAAATGTAGCACGCGGATAAGAGGGTGAGAGAGAGAGGGAATGAATCGACGATTTGAAGTGATAAAATGCAAAACGTGAATCGAGAGATAGATGGATTCGATGGAATAATTATCAATATCTGTTATTTAGGATTAAACGATTTTTTGTTTGTGTAATTTGAAATAATAATGTTTTTAGAAACAAGGTTAATGTACGATTATCGATAAACACTTTGTCGAAGTACTCGGTGTAAGGTGAGTTTCGAGAGCGGGTAATTTGTATATCCCAATGAGCCGAGGAGATTTTCTACGTAATTGGTGAGAAGTCACTTCACTATCCGCTCGACCCACCCTACCTCGTTCGAAGAACCAATTGGACCACGTACAGGCATTTAGAGCGAGAAATATCGGAATAAAATTAAAGAGGTTAGAGTTTATCGAGTCGGAGGCAAGGACGAGCACACGAATCACGGGTAGTTGCTAAAAGCTCTGGTTAATACTTGAAAGAGACGGAGAGAGAGAGAGATTTTGCTGGTGCAAGAAGATGAAAAGGGCACACAGGGCGTACATACGCTATATAGACTTCCAGCGACCTGAAATCGTACAGATAATTGGAATTGGACCGTGGTTACATTACGGAAATATACGCCCGGTCATATATTCACCGACTTAAATGGGGTCTACGCAGTCACGTGAGAGCAAGAGCACAAGAGGGTGGTAGGTAAGGGTTGAGGAGGAGAGGATCGAGGGATGAGGGAGTCGCACGATCACCGTTTCTCGGACGCCAAGAGCAAGAGGTAGCCCGCAATTTGCCGAGTCCACAAACTATTCGGAATTTCCGAAGTGAGCGTTGAAGGAGGCGGAGAGTAACAACCAGAGAGAGAGAGAGAGAGAGAGAGAGAGAGAGAGGGAGAGAGAGAGAGAGAGCATGTTCCTGGTTATATCATGAAATCTCATTGCCGAAGAGCCGGAGAATTTCGCCGCAAAGTTCGATCGAATCGTCCAACGGAGTCGAGCACGGTAAAAACTCAAGGAATCCCTTTACCCCTTTTTTACGTTATTTATTTCATCGAAAATTCTAACGTGGCTTTTGCACGTCGATTAATTATAACGCGACTGTGTGATTAATAGCGCAAAATCACGAATCTATTTCGTCGCATTGGCGAAAAAGTATTTTCGTCGTAAAATTGCATAGCGAGCTTGAAACTAATTAGTATGAATTTTCTCCGTTCACCATCGATTTCCAACATAATTTTTACATCGAACGATTCAAGAACGAACAACGCATCAAAAATTGAACATCAATTTTTTACCATTCCTATACCCGACGTTTTATATCGTTTCAATTTATTCTTTGAAATTCCGTTTCGAGCGAAAACAAAAATATGTTAAGCGCTTGGGGTTGCTGCGCCAAGCAGTAATTACTTCCTCCGTAATTGATGTAATTACTTCCTCCGTAATTGATCCTAATAATACAGAAGGAAACAGCGTTACGTGCGGTGCTGTTTGTACGTTTCGTGCTTCGCAAATACGAGAGAGACAGAGAGAGAGAGAGAGAGGAAAGGAGAGAGTAAGAGAGATAGCAAGCCGAAGAGTCAAGAGTGCTAAGAGGGCCGAGAGAATTTTTCCTCCTATAATACCCGACCATGAAAAGGTTCCGTTGTGTGTTGTTGTTGCAGTGAACCTGGAACTGGTGAGATGGTGATTGACCAAAGTGCGCTAACGAGCTTTTACCACCAAATTTTCTTTATCTATACGCCGAGGTTGCAACAAGACGTATAGTTGAGCAATCTCGTAGTTTATTATGTATATATACATATATACACCTATACAGCATACGTTGTGTAAGTGCGCATTCGTATCTGAATTTGGCCAGGAGAAGGGTCCCGCATGAATTTCCTATTCAAGGTACTCATCTCTCGTTTTCGTTGGTGCATTCATATACATACACAGACATACATACACACATATATGCACACATAGGTAAACACATATAAGGATATATATGTGTGTGTGTATATAGTCATCTCGATCTCGCGCTTTCCAGGGACCCAAAGCTTTGGGGAAAACTAACTTTGCATTCAACGGGCGGCCCACATAGTACAGCGGATATAGTAAATATATATATATATATATATATATATATATATATATACATATAATGATAATAGTGGCGCTGTGTCGAGTATAGCCACCGTGAACAGTTTCCAAGCGAACAAGCCAGAGACGCCCGGGCTCGGCTAACTCGTTACCCTAAGTGACCCGCTTCCCTCGATTCGCTAGTTTATTAACTAAAAGTTGGCTGTTGCCACCTTCCCGCCTCGCCCTCCGTTTTCTCATAGCGGAGGAGAGCACATTTCGACGGACCGTGATAGCAATCCTACCCCGTTCCTTGTCGAAAGCTTTCACAAGAGACGAAGGAGGTTCGTATGGGGATGGGAACGACGGGAAAATACACGCATGGACCTCGCCTACCCCAAACTGAGTACGCCAGGGAGAAATAGATAGAGAAGGAGACTGTACCATCGGTGTGTTTGCTCATCTCGA
>JAPYZU010004276.1:0-13117 GCA_030523005.1 Tryphoninae sp. B BG-2022a | reverse complement strand
CGCGGTAAGAGCAAATAATTTATACTTTTGTTTCAGATTCGTTGGGTACTCTTGGAGAAAATGTTGTGTGGATTTCACGAGTGTACCCTGATGGCACCTTGGCGTCTCCACGTACTCAGATAAACGTCGCCGGTCCGATAATTACTGGTCCCGAGATGTTTTAAATATACTTGTGGAAATTTCGGTGAGTTCACGTATTTCTTATGTCATTCCGTACATTTACGTAGTAGACCACGTGATCTTGTTGTCGATCTTACTGGTCGTATAGTCGAGATTCCCGCTTCTGTTGCCGAGGCAGCAAATTTAGGCGTCAACTATGAGGCAGCAAATTTGGGCGTCAACTATACACGGTCAGATCTTAAACGAGATACTGTAGTTTCGAAGGTGTCTTGTTGGTGTATTTGTTCACTATTTATATTATCATTCGTCATATTTTGTTAACGCGAATTATAGCCCTCTGGCGATAGTTACTGTTGCTAATGTTATAAATTTCGTGTTGCAGGTGTGACCGTTCCAATATACAATTTATACTTGAAAATATTAACGATGTAAATATGCACGCAGTTTTATCAATTGGAAATCAAATAATTTTGATAACACGAAGCGATTTCATATTGAGTTTCAATTATTTTTAGCTTATTCAAGGAAAATTTATGTTTTATTTATATGAACAAACAACATTAAAAAATTGTACGTACAAATTTTGTTTGAATTAGAAAAATTAATTATTTTTTTAATAAACGTCGATTAGCTGTACGCGCGCGCCCAAATAATTTTATTGAGGAAAATAAGAATGTTTCGGTGTAAAGAAATGACTGAGTAATCGACTTGATGCTATCCTTGCTTTCCCGTGTACTTTGTACACCTTATGGAGAATTAACGACAAGTTGGTACAGAAAATCCGGCGCAGACGGCGTCTCGTGTACCAGCGCGGCGGACCAAAACGTAATAGTAGGCAAATAGTTGCTGAGAGTTTTGCGAGCAAAAGTAGCGGTACGGGGGTAACGCGTATAGGGAGTGGGGAACGCGAGAGGGGGAGGGGGTAAAACTAGATATCGACAAAGTTCGTATACCTTGCAACGTAAGGTACGTACCTATACCTAATGGTATGTATAACACGAGAGACGCCGGAGGAAACTCCGGCTGTCGCGCACTTGGGGGAGAAATTTCACTTCCGGAAAACACTTCCGGTGTGTGGCTCGCAAAGTTTGCGACCGCGCGCGTCCACGCTTCTCTGTTATTTATATAGCTCTTACCCCCTCCTCCCTTTCCGTTCATGGCATGAAACACATTGCGTGTTTGTACAGATCTAATTAGTCAGGACAATTAGTAGTTTGCTGAAGATCGAGTTAGAAATTTTGCTTGGGAGGATAACGCCGAATATTACGTCTATGTATTGAGCTATGTTGCATTGTGTCGTTCGATATGACGAAGGATAAATAGTCGATCAACGATAACATTCGATTTATTCGTCGGTCACGTGTATCGTAGATAATACGTGATAACACAAATTTCTTTCCAAATCATTTCTGATCATCATAAGTATTTTAATTTTGGGTATGCTCGTGGTTTTTTGAAGGATTGAGGATTGTGTTATCTTCACGATGCTCGGGGTTATTTGTGAGATCGGGTAGAGGGACGAGAAATTAATAAATATTAAAGAACAGGGTTTAATTTTTGATTGATTTCACGAAAACATAAAAATATGGAACTTTGAAGTACGTGCCATTGGACTTTGGCTCACTAAATTGAAGTTTTATTTCAAAAGCTTTTACATGACTTCAGGAGAGGTCTTGAGGATATTGTTAGATTGATTGGGATATTATAATAAATGCGACTATGGAGGTGATTTACAAATCCCAATAAAATTCGATCTCAACACGCTGTGAACATTTTCGACGAATACAACATTGGAGAATAATTACAGTTGGATAAATCTTACGCCATTTTAAAGTTCGAACAATTTCAAATGAATCGAATCCAGTGCAGAAGCGCCCATCGGAAACTACAGGTCGAAATTGAATTATCAAAGTTTGTAACTTTGTCTCAAGTTTGACCGATTCTTTCTTATATTTTCTTGTTCATTCCTCATAAATAAAAACAAAAAGTGGTTCACGCATCTTTAGGCGAGTGTATAATTTCATTTTATTTACAACGCTCGTGATATAATTATTCAGTCACATTTTGCGAAAGTCTACGAAAATAGGCCGTGTCATGGGCAGAATCAGAGCATTTGGGAATATATATTATTTTTTTTTAACGAAAGAGGGTCCTATATAATGCGCGGGTGTGCCTCACCCGCGGACAATGAATCATAACTCTTGGCTGGAAACTTCAGCGACCTGGTCGCGATAAGGGTTGAAGAGAGAGAGAGAGACATCGAGAGAGGGAGAGACCGAGAGAGAAAGAGTGAGCGCGGGAGAGAGGGAGAGAGAGAGAGAGAGAGAGAGAGAGAGAGAAAGAGAGAGAGAGAGGGAACTTTCGACAATTTATGGCTCGAGGAAGTTTTCGCCGGTGCGATGGAGCAACGGGCATAGTGTTAGGAGGAAGTCCAACGACGGCGTTTATTACTTTCAGCCGGTATTCATTCACGTTCCGGCTTTTCGAATGGAAGTCAGTGCGCTCGGCCATGTAGAGAAGAGAGAGAGAGAGAGAGAGAGAGAGAGAGAGAGAGAGAGAGAGAGAGATGAAACCCACGCACCGGGAGTCCAAATTTTCTCGTTGAATGTGAAGCCGAGAGGCGAAACTACCCCACCAGATTTCTTGTCTGTAATTTCACTTGTGACGTCGCGCAAGGGTATACGTAGGTACGTGGTTGAAATTTCGGGGCATATTACATAACGTCGTCCACGACCTCGATTTTCCTTACCGCGCACACACTCGTGTAAACATACGTAAATCGTACGGAGGGTTGTAGACCACGTGTACGAAAACCAAACGCAAACAAAACATGGTCAACTCTGGCTGGTGCCACAATAGTCGGAAGTTTAATTAATCCAAAGTACTCGACACTCATAAGTATTCGCATTTGAAGCACGAACTTTTTTAATTCTATTGGACAAACGCAGTTTTCCAATTCAAAGAAGACGTCCAGTGACAGAGTGGACGACAAAATCTTCTTTTTTTTCATTCGAACAATATTCGTTACAAATCAATTTGTTTTACATATATAATAATAATAATAATCTTTTTATTATGTAAAATAGATCATTTATATTTACCATTTTATTCGATCGAAGTTTTATATTTGCTTATTGAAAACTTCGATCAAATAAAATGGTATATATATATATAAACGTAATTTTCAATAAGCAAATATAACACTTCGATCAAATAAAATGGTAAATATAAATGATCTATTTTACATAAAAAGATTATTATTATTATTATATTATTATATAATAATTAAATAATATTAATAATATTATTAAAAAGACTTATTAATAATAATAATAATCTTTTTATCAAATAAAATGGTAAATATAAATTATCTATTTTACATAAAAAGATTATTATTATTATATTATTATATAATAATAATAATAATATTTTTTTAAATAATATTAATAATATTATTAAAAAGATTTATTAATAATAATAATAATCTTTTTATCAAATAAAATGATAAATATAAATTTAAATATAAATTATCTATTTTACATAAATAGATTATTATTATTATTATATTATTATATAATAATAATAATAATCTTTTTATGTAAAATAGATAATTTATATTTACCATTTTATTCGATCGAAGTTTTATATTTACTTATATATATATATATCATTTTTTCCAGCAAAAATGCATATTTTCTCGATAAAAAAAGATAATTTCTGATAAAGTATTTGCAAATAACAAATTAAATAGTGTTTTTTGCGTTTTTTTGGCGAAGAAGATACCATTGACAAATACCTTTTTTCATAGGTGATATTTTAGAGAAGTACGGCCAATCGAGGTGAATATTTCAAATAGCAATTTTTTTTCACGTATCGTTCATCAAGATTGTTACAGCGTGACTATTGGTCATTCATGCGTTACGGTAGGCTTGTATAGAGAGTTCGGGATATGATTACGAAGAAGGGGATTACTTTTCGGCGTATGTACAAGCCACGCTCGGTGTATTTCGTAAAAAAAACTCGATTTTACAATGGAGGGGTGGCTTTCATTCGGTGAATTTATAGCTCGCTCAACCATTCATGATGTTCGTTCGTCGGGTAGTTCTCGCATGTACATCCCCCCCCTCCCCGGGTTTCATTTTGTGATTGTTGCCCGTACACAACCCTCCCTTTTCTTTTTACTTATTCAAACGATTTCGCCATCACGAGTTTTTCGACCGAATGAAATTATTTATGAACCCCGCCTAGTACGGAAATGAAGGGGGTGGAGTGGCAGACGAGACGCGCACGTGGGGTTCGAGAGAACGAGTTGTATCGATGGCCGAAAAAAAATGGCGGTGGACGGAGAATAGACGAAAGAGAAAAAAGAAAATGAAACAAAAACAAAATAGAAAAGAACGAACGCGAGGATCGATGTAATACGCGGAAGGAGAACAATGAGTGAAGAAGCGGTTTTGAAAAATGCCAGTGATAAAATTTTCGTTTCGTGTATGGCGAACTGTTTTGTGAGAAACACACTTGTCGTTGCTCCATCGTATAGAGAGAGACAGAGAGAGACAGAGAGAGACCCAGAGACAGAGAGAGAAAGAGAGAGAGAGAGAGAGAGAGAGGGGGGGGGGGCAAGGGGGAAGGAGAGCGAGGATGGGAAAGGCTAGTGGACGATGGAGACGAGGCGAGGGGGATTTTTCGGTAGATTTTACGCGGAACGAAGCGGAAAGCCGGAAGGACGTGGCAACGGCCAAAAGGAAATCCCGAGATAAATCTTACCCCGCGTTGAGCCAAGACCGTGTACACATAACGACTTATATACACGAATTCTCCAGTTTTGTGTGTGTTCTTTTTTTTGTTTATCACGCGACATGTACAATACAGCTTCGCGACAAAAATAATAATAACCGCCCGAGTAAAATGCGAATGGTCGTCGAGCTTGGCGATTTTTCTTCTTCGTCGTTGTCGTCGTGGCTACTTCGCACGATAAAGTCGAATTCGGCTAGAGGGTGAGTTGCGACGAGGGTGAAAAGAAAACGAGAAAGATGGGAGGAAAAATGTATTCGGGAAATGGACACGACTCGATCTTCGTGTTTGAGAGGATCGTTTTTTTTATTTTCAAACTTCTTTGCACACCATCTTTTTTCACCCTCGAGCCTTATCGGTCCAAGGAGAAAAAGAAAGAAACGAATGAGGCGAAAGAAAGAACACGAAGCGGACAAATGAGCAGTATCGGTCGAAGGTAACGAAAAAACTGAGTCGAGTGAAGAGAACTAGTGGCTAACGGGAACGAGTCTCTTCGTGACATTTATTCGGCGACGTTTCAACGTATACGGTACGAGATAAACGAGAAGAAATAGAGTAATGATGTTTACCGAGAAAATTTCGCGGTGTCACGCCGTGTTGGATTTCATTACGCGCATCGCAGCGCAGACTCCGAAACGAAAGGAGCAAACTGAATAAACACACGAAAACGAGACGAAGTTTCGAACGAGAACGATATTTCGAGAGAAAAATATGTTTCTCGAAATTTTTAATGAAATTTCTTTAGTTTATCGCGAAAATAATTAGCCCATGCGCTAAGAGGTACGAAGAAATTATTTTTCTCCAGATATTGACGATTCGATAAAAAAAAAAATAAAGAAAATAATAATAAAAATTACGTTTGGAAATAAAATTGCTACCGTAACGATGCGAGAATCCCGCCATTTTGTTTTATCCCGTGGCTAACCTTCCTGTCCTGTCACTCTGGATCGTTATTTTCCACTATCTCCCCCCTCCCCCCTTTCCCCTAGTTCCCGTGGGTAAGGATATAACATAGTTACACCGACCGTGAAGTTTCCCCTGAGGTCAAGTAATTAACCTGAACCGCTTCGTGGCATAGCACGGCTTTTTTCTAACCTCATTTTGGTTTTTCTCTTTGTATCGTCGACGTTGCTGCTGTTGCTGCCTGTACCTCTCGCAAAGTTTAAAAACGTTCACTCTTGGGCCCTCTCGTTGCTCACCCGAGAGACGGGCGCACGGGGTACGGCAAACGCATAAGTGGCGCGAGCACGAGCAACGACGACCTCCTTTATTCTCACCAGACCCCCCCCCCCCAACCTCAGCTTCTTCATACTCCGCGCCTCTTTTGTTAAATCCACTTTATCGTTGCGCACCTGTGCCGTTGTTTTTGCGCATATTCGCGAATATTATACGTTTTATGGCAATTAGGGGTGGCGTTCTGATAACAATCTGTGCGAGTACATAAATCTACGCATTGTTTTACCGAATGCAAGCTTTCATAATGTATCCGCGTCGTTTCGTGCAAATTAGCACGTGCTCGTAACAATGGGGACCTTATCGCTTTATATACGTCGTCGTGTGTGAGAACAAATAAATGTATGTATATATATATATATATATATATATATATATATATATATATATATATACATAGTACGTTTTGAGAAAAACGATTAATTTTACGGGAGTAGATTTAGGGCTTTAATTAGAGCGAGTTTAATACGAAATGTGAAAATCATTTCTATTATGGAATTAACTATTCGATCGTATTGCAACGGCTGAAAATCAAGCCCTTTGAGGATTTTCGAATTTCTATTGTTACTACGATAATTATTGCAACATTGTTCTCTTGCCTATTCGTTACTACATCGGCATATAAATTAACCAAATATAAACACTCTTGTGATAATTTCGTGAATTTTCATCTCATTAATTTAATTATGATTTTGATTCCAATGACGATTAAATCGAATAAATTAATTTTAATAATTGTACACGATCGAGAATGGGGTGGAATGTAATTCGAGGGCTCTGCTTTGAGTAGGGCTATGTAGTTTGTGTAATTTAAACGTGAATGTTCCAGAGACAGAAATAAAAATAAGTAAGTGATAGAAAGAGAGAGGGAGAGAGGGAGAGAGGGAGAGAGAGAGAGAGAGAGAGAGAGAGAGAGAGAGAGAGAGAGAGAGAGAGAGAGAGAGATGTTGATGTTGATGTTGAGTGGTAGAAAGAGAGAGGGAGAGAGAGGGAGAGAGAGAGAGAGAGAGAGAGAGAGAGAGAGAGAGAGAGAAGTTAGATTCGTCGTTCATATCACTCAAGCGGATGAGGGAGTAGTAGTCGAGGGTGAGAGCGAGGCCAAGGGGACCAAGAGATCACACTGTTTTCCCACATCGTTATCAGCGGGAGTGAAACACTTTTTTCACTTCATCTTTTTTTTATTCTTTCTTTCTCCCCGTGCGAGTGTGTAAGGTTTGTGTACATAAAGAAGTAGGTACGAGCGGACACGAACCCCTCGTAAGGGTGAGAATGAGAGTCGGCGACGGTGGTGAAGATCAGCAGGAGGGTAAGGATCTTTTGTTACGGAATCTCTAACCTTCGGCCAGTTAGGATCTCTCTCTCTCTCCTGCGAGCGACACGGCAGGAGAGCATTGCGCGTAGAGAATGTACAGCGACAGCCGTTCGTTTCCCGCAAGGGTGGTTTGCAGTAACGTCTGTTGCTACTACCGTACTTATATATATATGCGAACCCAAAACTCATCAGGGACGACACACATGTTTCCCATCAACCTCGAGTGGCACTCAGCTTGAGCATGTTGGAGACAATGTGTTGAATTTATACACACATACACCTACACACACTAACACACACCCATATATATATATATATATATATATATATATATATATATATATATAGAGAGAGAGAGAGAGAGAGAGAGAGAGAGGAAGAGAGAACTAGATTGCACTAGCGCGTGTTCTGTCCTACGGTAGGGTTGACATTCATAATTAAGTGATGCGCGAGAATGCCGAGGATTATGTTCGACTCTGTTGATCCAACTGCAGAAAGGAAGGAAGGACTATGGGACATCACTATTGTAAGATTGGAAGACGACAAGGGGATAGCGGCGACAAGTGTCGGGGAACACTATGTGAGAAATGTGAGTGGTAAAGTTACTGTGGAGAGTCCGGGTCGTAAGATAAGGGACGAGGTTGAATGTTCGATAAGGGATCAGCTTACGTCAGTAATCTTTTGTAAGGAACTGGATGAATACATTTGTATGTGAAAGGGCGAGTAAGCGGATGTCGGATTTTTGAATGGTTGAAAGGGCTGGTTATCGATGATGGATGAGTAGACAGTCTTTCAGTCGAGCTCTATAAATATTGACTCAAATCACGAAGGGTCAAGGGTCATTTTGGAAAACCTTAGGACACGATGACCTTTGAAAGGTCGTATGGTTGTACCTCCAGCTTGTTAAAATAAACGGAATTGTTGGAATTTCATTTACTTATATCGAAATTTGTCTAGCAAAGAAAAATAAAAATAATGTCAGAGATAAGGACTTGAGGTAATGACGGGTGCGGGTTCGTACCAGGAATGACAACGCATTTGGTTCTGAGATGTTAAGAGGCAGTGTAACTGCTGACGAGCTACTTGCACTTCGAAAACTGGATCCGTAAATTGTCCGGCACTGAGCAATCGATCGCCTTAAAATTTGGAGGGTACATAGAGCATTGTGGCACAAAGTGGATGACATTCTTATTTTTCCAAAATTTTGGAAAAAATTTTGCAGATTCAGTTACCACCGGAAAAATTTTTCCAAAATTTTGGAAAAATGAGACGTCATGCACTTTATGCTATAATTCTCTATGTATCCTTCAAATTTTAAGGCGATCGGTTGCTCAGTGCTGGACAATTTACGTTTCCCGTTTTCAAAGTGCAAGTAGCTCGTCGCCAGTTACACTGACTCTTAAGTCTTGCGAATCAAAAGTATCGAATCATAGTCAAATTTTAAATGTTTAGGGATATTTTAGGGATACCCAGTGGGAGAATTATTCTAAAAAGTTGACGTAGGAATAAAGTAACTGAAGGACACATTGACAGATGGTGTGGTATCTTCAATGGTTTGGTCAATATAATTGTCCCAGGCTTACCGACTAAGTATTTATTCATTCAACACCGAGCGACGTTTCTTTCATTACAACTGTCTCGGTGATGTAGCGACGCTCGTGGATATCTCTCACCCTCTATATAAATATATGTATGCGCTGAATTATACGCGATTCATGTATTTCATACCGTATACCTGTAGATGGCAGGTCAACGGCGGGAAGCTTGAAATGCAAATAAAGCTGAGCAAGACGGATTGCTCATTTCCGTAGTTTGTATTTGCAAGAGTTGATGTATATTTTAAATACTTTCTTGCGTCTACGCTCTCTTCCATCCTAGTTATAACCGTTTTTCAAAATTGCGTGGAATAATTGTGAAAGAGATAGAAAAGAGAGATAAAGAGTTATCCTATGCGACGCTAAGATTGACGAATATGTAATGCGAACGAACTGGAAGTTGTTTTTATAATAATGACTTTCAATGTATCTATATCGAGCAATTTTTTTCTATAATGGTACAATTTTATACGAATGTGCAGAAAACTTCCGTATTTTATCAGGTTTATGATAGATGCGTCTGGCTATATAAACTTATATTTTGCATCCCTGTCGATGACGACAGAAATGATAAATCGTTGATTATATTAATATTTAACGGAAATAGTTACGTATACAGGGTGTGCTACACAGCGTGTGCACCATTATAACTTCCAAAGTATGCGTTACAAGGGAAAATGTTATATGGCAAAGTTACATGATTTTAAAGGATGCACTACGTAGTGCATCAATTTTTTTACAGGTCGAGGCGTTTCGAAGATTTTAAGGACAACTTTATTTTTTTAAACAGAACACTATATATTTGTTATAGTAAAATATGGTACAGAATCGAATTTTGAATAAAAAAGTATTGACCTTTATTAGCCTTAAACCTAATAGCTAACGAGTTATTTCACTTTATTACTTGAAAATCGTCTTCACATAAAAAAGCAAAGTTGTCTTTCAAATCTTCGAAACGCTTCGACCTATACAAAAATGGATGCAGTATGTAGTGCGCCTTTTTAAACCATGTAACTTTTGTGCACAATTTTTTTTAGTGCAGTGCATACTTTGGAAGTTATAATGGTACACACGCTGCATGAACGACCCTGTATATACATATACAGGGTGTTCCCTTTATGTCTGCCCCCAGAAAAAACTCGGTCATTAAATCGGTGTTACAAAAAAATGTTTCAAACAAAAGTTCTACAGTGTGAAATGGGCCATCGAATGCGACTAATTTTTGTTTTAAAAGTGAAGGTGACTTTCACGGTGGGCCAATGCCTCCACAGAAATAAAAGAAAATAGTCGCATTTGATGGCTCCCCCACACTCTACAACTTTTGATTTGAACATTTTTTTGGAACGTCGATAATTACCGAGTTATCTCAAATGGCAGATATAAAAGGGACACCCTGTATATATATCTAGTAGTGTACAAAAACTATGTATCGAACTCCACAAAAAATCATTCTCTCGACGTAACGAATCCTCTCTTTGTGAGACGGATTAGGGACCAAACCGTACGCGCGATGCTTTTGGTGAAAAACAGTTTCGATAGGATAATTCTAAACATTCAAAAAATTTCGAAACCTGCAGTATTTAAAGGGATTAGGGGTACAGTGCGAGGAAGAGCAGTGCGCTTATAATCCACGCATGCAGACAAACATTCGTATCGACAGTAGTTTTTTTATCAGTTTAGACTGAAACAACCATGATGTTTGTATACTAAATGTATATATATATATATACACATGTATATTGTAAATTACAGTCGAGCTATAGATAACAGTAGGGGCTGGTCAGCCGATTCGGCAAAAGCTCGAAAGCAGTTACATGAACTTTAATTTTGGCTACTGTGTCACCGCTTGCGCTCGTCTCTCGTGCCCTCACGAGCAACGTGAAAAAGCTCGTACAACCGAAAGAACGGGAATGCTGAGTTATCGAAACGACACGACCTACCCTTTTGCCATTGCACATGGTTCCTCCCCCTCGTCCCATATGGTCGTTCTCGTTTCTTTTCTAACCCGAGGGTAAATCGGAAATGTCTGTCTCTGCGTATGGAGACATTTTGAATTAAACTTTGTCATTTATTGATCAAATCTTTTTACCTTTGGATGATTCAATTTACTTGTTTAACGCGATGAACCTGTATCGCTATAAAATATCATCGCAATATTATTTTAATATTTTTGTACGTTACTTCCCATGGAGAAATAACACGTGGGCACTTCAATGCCAAACTATTTTAATAATTCTCAAATATCGTGTGTTGAAAAAAATATTCATAATTATTTCGCTTATTTCTTTTTAAGAATTGATGATTCGTTATTTGCATGGAAACTACGATTGGGATGCGATTCTGAACGACACTTCGAGTCTGTACAACTATTAAACATGTTCGTTACGTTATTTCAACATATTTTCGCACACGTGAAATCGGCGTCGGACAATCAAATTAACGTTGGAGATCTCAATGAGGTTTTAATTCTATTCTGTTAAATATATTCAGTGTGCCATGGTACAACCGTTATTGACAATAATAACAGTGGAGAGTTATATCGAGACGAAGAGAGCGGAATGAGTAGTGTTTGGGATGGCGGAGGCTGCGGGGGAGAGAGCACATTAATCGAAATTCGAGCTATGTTACTATTGTTGTTGTAGTTTCTGGTGTTTCGAAACTCGTTGCAATTCGTAAATATCAGTGACCGCATCGGTTCAAGACCCCTCTCCTCCTGTCCCTCCGTTGGCCTCCCGCGCCCTTGTGACCCACCGCCAAGCGGCGCAATTTCCTTCCTGAATGCTGCATCCCAGCCCCTCACCACTTTACATTGCACCAACGGTGCATACGCACGCATACATATGTACACGTATAGCGAGAGAGTGAGTGAGAGAGAGAGAGACAGAGAGAGAGAGGGAGAGAGGGGGGGAGAGAGGGAGAGAGAGAGAGAGAGAGAGAGAGAGAGAGAGAGAGAACTCAAATAATTATACCAGCAGGGTTGCTGGAAATGCGACGTGCAGTGCTACCCCGAACTCCCATACACATACCATACCGAGCATTGCACTGTTTGGTGGCGTTATACCCCTTTGAATCTATTTACACTCGGAGCATATAATACACAGCTGGGAGGGTTTATACGCCCGAGGCCGAGAGTTTCGAGGGCGTATGTGTTGCCTGTGTGAGCGCACAAAACACCAGCAATTGTGCCTTGCCACTCTCTCGAAGGTGGGCGTAAATTTTCGATATATATATATATAGATACAATGGTTGAGCTGGACGAGCAGAGCGGATGAACCAAGGCAAAGGTATCATTACAGAAAATTCTATTAAAAAATGAACGAACAACAAAAAGTGTGGAATTTCATTTCCCCCTACGTTCTCGATGCAATTGGCATGTAGAGGAAAAAAACAATGGGAAAAACTCCGGCACCAACCGGAACCAGAGAGGGCTAGATACAAAAAAAATGTAGGAGGATGACATCGTATATGGGATAAAATAAAAAACACTCTCTCGGAGTATATCCACGTTGATGCCGATGGATATATATATACAGGGTGAGGCATCGAAAGTGACCAGGGCGTTTCATATGGAAACGAAGCGAATATCGAAAATTGTTTCAGAGAAACATTGTAGGATATCGAGGGGGACAAAAGATGACGTAAACAAATTCTCCCCTGAATGCACGCATTGAGGTTATTTGGAGGTCAACTTTTTTCAAATAGGATGGTAAACTTTTTTTGCCGGAAATCGAGAGAGTGTTCAATTTCGGGTATAAAAGTACTACTACACTAATGTCCTAAAATTATTAGGTTATGAGATATTTTGTATAATAGTTATAACGTATGACTTCCCTTCATTATTTAGAGTGTGCTTATAATTTTAATCCAGCAAGTGTTCACAATGTTGGCCATTGACGTTAATACACTTTTAAAAGCGCTTCGCGAAAGAATCCCGATCCTCTACGACCTATCCAGGTGCGAGATTTCTTATACGTTATAACTATTATACAAAATATCTCATAACCTAACAATTTTAGGACATTAGTGTAATAGTACTTTTATACCCGAAATTGAACACTCTTTC
>JAPYZU010004275.1:0-18597 GCA_030523005.1 Tryphoninae sp. B BG-2022a | reverse complement strand
CCTGCTTGCCTGCCTGCCTGCCTGCTTGCCTGCCTCTATATCTACGTACCTGCTTGTCTGTTCACTCGCTCGCTCGTGGCCCGACTCGCTGAAGAGATCTCGCATTCTCCGGGCACTCGGACGAGTTGCGTGCGCTCTCTGTTACCCGCGAGCCATTGCGCGCTCACTCGCATTCGGTATTTCTTTCCATTTTCTCTCTTTTCTCACTTGCTCGAGATCTACCGGGTAGACGGCTCGAAGGAGATGATGTAGTGTTCTCACTGGTACTTTACAACGAGCCTAAAACCATATGGGACGATGATGATTATGGGAAAGACGATTTATTTGTGGGTAGAGATTATTATCTTTACTGTGATGTATGATTTTTGATGTCGTTGTGGATAGTTTGATAAGGATGAAAAGTCTCAAGGTCGCTTTGGGGGATCGACGAATTTTTTTAAATATTTCAGTTTGTAGAGTTTTGTTTTTTTCGATATATATTTCAATTTGGAGAGTCTCGAGCTCGTTGGCTTATATCAAAAATGTAATATGAGAGAAAGGGATAAAAATATTGCTCGAAAAGTCGTGCGTTAATAAGTAAAACATACGCGATATTCTAATAACGGGAACCTCATAGTGGCCTGCTTCAAAAATTTACACACGGTCTAATGATAATTATTTAAATAAACGACGGGAATTAACTGTAACAATAATTTGTTACGCGAATTTGGAACAATTGGATTTTCAAAAGTTAAAATTCATTTTTATCCTCGTTATCGTAGAAAAATTTCCCAAGTGTAAAGGGAAATGTGCGTACTGAATTATGAGAATTTCAAGAGGTTTGCTGAATTTTTATCGAATCTAAATTTCCGATGTAACTAGCATAGACCGGTAAATATTCGCTACTTTCAAAGATGATTCGTATTTACGATTAATAAAATTAATTCGAGCTCATCTCGCGCACATATTTTAATTGCAATCTTTTTACCGTTTGAAACTTTCGAAAACTTATTACCAGTTCAATAATTTGTAGCGATAGAAGAACTCACTCAATGACGAAATCGTAGCTCGAAAAAAGTTGCTCCCGATATCGGATCGGCATGAATAAAAATATCACGATCCTCCATAATCCTTTAATCATCCAAACGCCTAAATTAATTAATTCGCGAAGTAAAATTATCCGCGATAATTGATTTTTATGCGATCGGTTTTTCCGTTCGATTTTTGCGATTTACGATCGAGCGTGGATTCCAGTATTAAAAGCGCCAACCTTTCTCGACGAACGATCCTCCATCGCGCATCGATATTCATTGCGGAGAGCGAAGCGGCTTCGCCAAGTGTGCTAGAAGAAAAGCGATTTTACGTGCAAACTTTCCTGGCGTTGGTAGCTCCCGCGAGATTCGCGCGAGTCGCGAATGGCCCTAGC
This sequence comes from Tryphoninae sp. B BG-2022a, assembly GCA_030523005.1. NCBI lineage: Eukaryota > Metazoa > Arthropoda > Insecta > Hymenoptera > Ichneumonidae > Tryphoninae sp. B BG-2022a. The sequence goes on along the minus strand of JAPYZU010004275.1, from coordinate 17,192 downwards.
CCCCTTCTTGGGGCCCATCGAGAAAGTCGAGAGGGAGCGAGAGAAAGAATCGATCCGATCGACTCGGACAATCGATACTCTCCTCCGGTCGAGTACAACCATCGCTGTTTCCCTGCGGTAACACGTATACTTACGTACACGTAGTAAACTATGTGAAGATTTGCGCCGGAGATAGTAATCGCATATATATATATATATATATATATATATATATACATATATATATATATATATATATATATATATATACGTTATATAGCTATACGGAAGCTGAGTTAGCGTGAAAGTAATCGAAGCAAGTGGATAAATTTATCTCTTTTCTCGTTTTTTTGTTTTTTTCTTTGTTTTATATTTTCGCGCGATAAATATATTGATAGCGACGATCAAGAAATCCAGTGGCCTTGCGACGTCAACTGGGATTGTTAATGATATTTCGTGTACGCGTGTAAGTTATTGCGTACAGCTTGACCTCCGAAAAGTTAGAACGTAGATAGTTTTCGTATTGGAATGCGTTCGTGAGATTTGTCTGTCAGGTTGGAATTCAATGGAACAATAAATATCGATAACGGACTGTTTTGTAAGTTGGTGCTAGCTTCGACGCGTATTTTATTTAAGATCGTCTGTAATCCGAGTTTCGAAATGGTCCAAAACACGCATGCGCTACTTTGATTTTAGCCGAAGGGCTAAAGTCACGGAGTTCATTTTTTTTTCATAAATCGATTTCTAGTCAATTATTTCGAGGAAAGTTTGACTTCGTGACTTTAACGAAACCGCTAACGTCACAATTTGATATTCCCCCGGAAAAAAATCCAATAAAATTCCGTGACTTCAGCCACTTAGCGTCAGGAAGTCAATTTTCATAAAAAAAAAAATTCTGTTATGAATATTTACGATCGCTTTGCATACTGATCGCGTGTCCGCTCTGGTGTGTGCGCTACGTTATTTTCGCACGTGCATTCTGCGACTGTAATACTATTTCTCAATCCTCCTAACTCTTATATTTCCATTCCGAGTAACCATCATCCGTTGAACAATCGCAATCGATATTAACTTTTCTAGAGTAATTAACGATGCAAGTCCTCATTGAGAATTCCAAAAATTTCAACTTTCAAAAATCGTCAAGTTCGCTCATATCATTAAATAAAACCCACTCGTATAAAATGATAAGAATCGTTCTCAACGTACCGACATTAATTGTAAATCTAACTCTTGGCCTTGCATCGTACTATAAAAAATTGATAAGAAAAAATCGTACCCTTACCAAGATACAAACCAGAACCACAAACCATCGGAAATATTCGTCACGAAAAAACGTCGAAGCAGCAAAGTGTACCTAACGATAATTTCCTCATTCATAAATCGCAGAAACGACAACGAGAAACAAAGAAACAAAAAACAACAACAACACCCTTATCGACCAATTCGAAATTGTCGTAACGTTTATTACCGATAAAACTAACGTACCTTTTTTCTCAAGCTTTCCTTCACCAAGCTACGAATAACTCTCTCGATGACTCATAAGTATCGCGGAAACTATCATAAGTATACGAAATTGCGGCGAACTCGTCTCTTTTAGCGCACTAACCGATGCGATAACTCGAGTCTCGTTCATAGAAACTTGCTGTGAAATTTCTCTTTGCCCATTAACGATAATAAAGTCGAAACGATTTGACTCGACCGACGATTATCAACGCACGATGCGATACAATTTTCTATATTGTTGCATGCGCTCTGTTTATTGTACGCACGTGCTCGTTTCCTTTCTTTTTTTTTTTGTTGTTTCGTCTCTCGCACGACTGAATTTTTCTGAACGCTCAATTTCAGTGAGTAATGGCACTGCGGATGAGGGGTAGCAAGGATGTCAGGAAGAGCTCTTACTACGTGTGGTACCTGGGATCGAGGGAGGCCAAGGGTGTCGATGCGATGCCCGGAGCCATAGCGTATCTTCTCGAGCGCGAACGACTTCAGGAACCTTTCAAGGTCACGTTGCAGGTACGTGTATTCTCTCGTCCTGTTACACACAGGAGCGTGATAGCGCGTTGGTCGATGACCAGAAAGCCCAAGGACCGGTCGCCTCACACCATCGGATACGTTCCTGTCCATGATTCTCTTCGGAACGAGCCGGTTCTCTCGTTTCCTTCGCGAGAGAAGGCAGAAAAAAAACGAAAGGAGATTTGAAAAGAAAATAATAACGAGTCGAAATCTCACCTCGAATAAAATTTGCCAATCTCCGAACGCGCGGATATTTACAACCTTGATACAGACACCCGCATCTTAGAACTTCTTTTCGTCCTTCTCGTTTGAAATAAAGATTTTTTTTACTCTCTCAATCGCTTAACACGCCACGTGAGCGAACACGAGGCTGGTGAAAGCACTCGAGGAGCTAAAAAACTGCAGCTATCTAGTAATAATCGTATAACGAGACGATAGCAATGATAAAAAGAAATCAAATACTTTCGTCGGAGCGAGACTGCATTTTTAAGGAGGTCGATGGTGTATTTACCGGGAAAAAGAGCGATAACGCTGTTCTTTGTTTTTTTCATCTTCTTCTTTTTGCTTTTATTTGAAATTAAATTCGTTGCTTAAAAACACTCGGAGCTTAGGCATTTCTATGCGGAACGGTTGGTTAAAAAATTGCTCAGTGAAAACCTGTATTTTTGTGTGGCTGTTGTTGGGAAGATTGAATCTTGTGATCGCGTCGATAAAAATTCTAGGCTACCTTTTTACACTGCGAGGATTACCTCGAAGCATGTTGGTATTTGGCATATCTCGTTATGCGTTTTGTATTATTTTCATTGGTAATTACCCTTCACTTTAGTGCTTGGAATTATTCGGATTAATCTTCGCTTCGTTTTCACTATAAATGGAAAAAATTCATCGGTCATTGTTAATCAGATTGTTAATTTTGCGGTAGGAGTATCGAGTTTGCTATTCGGTGTGGATTGAAGATCATTCATAAAGCGGAATTTATTTCAATTTTAGAATTAGTTTTAACGTTGCGAATTTAGACAAATTTCTTGGGCGAAATATAGCTGGCTTGTTAAAAGATCAAAAACGTTTAAACGTACGAAAATATAGGGAAATCTAAATTTCAGGGATGAAAAATTAATTAAACGTTTGAGATTAAATAAATATCGATACCTTTGTCAATTTGCTCTTGAGACGTCGTAGAGCGAATCTAGTGGAAAATGCTGTTACTACTCAGACGCGGTTAAAGTTCGACTCTTCTTTAAATTCAATTAGAAAAATTCAATTCAATAATACACACAAATTTAAAAAATCTAAATTTTCTATATTTGCAAACCTTCCTTGTTCTCAAAGGACATAAGGACATTTTGCAAATTCTTATCATTTTTATTCCCATGATCAATAAATCGTACAAATTCTTCTTGCATAAATTCTTACTTATTTACGAATTTTTTAATTCGTCAGAAATTAGAAAAATTCAATTTAATAATACACAAATTAAAAAAAATCTCAATTTTCTATATTTGCAAATAACCTTCCTTGTTCCCAAAGGACACAAAGACATTTTACAAATTCTTATCATTTTTATTCCCATGATCAATAAATCGTACAAATTCTCCTTGCATAAATTCTGCCTTATTTACGAATTTTTAAATTCGTTAGAAACTAGAAAAATTCAATTCAATAATACACAATTTAAAAAAAATCTCAATTTTCTATATTTGCAAACCTTCCTTGTTCCCAAAGGACACAAAGGCACTTTACAAATTCTTATCATTTTTATTCCCATGATAAATAAATCGTACGAATTCTCCTTACATAAATTCTTCCTTATATACGAATTTACAAATTATCTCACGAGCTTAAAATTATATCCTCTCTTCGTTCGATCCAAGAAAAAAAAACCTACACACACACACACACACACAGGAGATAAAAAAACCCCGCATAGTTTTACAAAAAGAAAAAGAAATTTCTCCAAACTCACGACCAAAGCAATTCATTCGATTACGACGCGTTTCTCATAAACGAACCGAAGATTTTCGTCGTGAAAGAATTTAAACGAGCAGTATAGGAGGTTGATACGAACCCGCGAGTGGCTCATCGAACTCGCAATCGCGCGATAGGTATGCCGCTCGATCGCGATCGTCTCGAAAGAGCCCGTCGTAAGAATAAAATACGGAGAGCCAGAAATCAGGCGCCTGGCTCGTTTCTCGGTCGTCGGACTTGGCCGAACAACGCTAACACGCGATATGTACGAGCGAGCTATATACCGTATAATACGCACCGTTTACATCGTCTCGAGTGACTATGCGTGTCGCGAATCGAAATCTTAAATAAAAACAGTAGATAGTGTTCCGTCGTTTCGTTTTAGGAATACAGAACACGCAATCGACGTTCTCGAAGGTGCCGGAGAATCGTATTTGTGCTCGTGGTTTTATCCGCAGACCATGGAGAATTATCGAAGATCGTTGACCGCGAAAAGCGCGAGTTCCTTTCGATTGCCAGCGATAGTTTCTCGGTACGAGGATCGAGGCAGGAATTTAAAAAAAAACGTACTTAGGAACGAATCAATTTTTAATTTGGATCGATAAGAACGTGTGGGTATAATTTCTTCTGTTAACGGAAATTTTCTTGGGGTAAAAAGTAGGATAGTTATTTTTTTATTAAACCAGAACTTTCACCTTCGACGAACGTAATGCCCAAAATCTTTATTCATGAGAAATAAATTTCTAAAACAATTGTCCCAGATAGAACGAGAAGCTAACTAAACCGATTGTTCTACTTGTTTTTTTTTAGTGTCACTGGGTCTCTTTTGTAGAATCGCATTTTGGTTTTTATTTTTGAGACGATTCGAGATAAGCAGTTCATTCGATCGATTAAGTTTCAACCTGAATTGTAAATTGAAAAACAATTTTTTAAACTAAACCGATTGTTGTACCTGTTGTTTTTAGTGTCGCCGTGTTTTTTTGTCTAATCGCATTTTGTCCCTTATTTTTGAGACGATTCGAGATAAGCAGTTCATTCGATCGATTAACTGTAAAGGTGGATTGTAAATTGAAAAACAATTTTTTTAAATAAACCGAATATTGTACTTATTTTTTTTTTAGTGTCGGTGTGTCTCTTTGTAGAATTGTATTTTGTTCCTTATTTTCGATACGATTTGACATAAACAGTTCATTCGATCGATTAACTAGAAACCTGGATTATAAATTGAAAAACAATTGTTTAAACTAAACCGAATTTTGTACTTATTTTCTTTAGTATCGCTGTGGCTCTTTGTAGAATCGCATTTTCTTCCTTATGTTCGAGAGGATTCGAGATAAACAGTTCATTCAATCGATTAACTGTAAACGTGGATTGTAAATCGAAAATCAATTTTGCAAACTAAACCGATTATTGAACTTGTTTTTTAGTTTCACTGTGTCTCTTTATAGAATCGCATTTTGTTCCTTATTTTCAAGATGATTCGAAATAAACAATTCATTCGATCGATTAACTGTAAACATGAATTGTAAATTTAAAAACAATTTTTTAAACTAAACCGATTATTGTACATATTTTTTTAGCGCCACCATATCCATTTCAGAATCGCATTTTGTTCCCTATTTTCGAAACGATTTTACATAAACAATTCATTCGATCGTTTAACTATAAACGTAAATTGTAAATTAAAAAACAATTTTTAAATTAAACCGAGTTTTGTACTTATTTATTTAGTGTCACTGAGTCTCTTTGTAGAATCGCATTTTGTTCCTTATTTTCGAGACGATTCATTCGAGATAAACAGTTCATTCGATCGCTTAACTGTAAACATGCATTATAAATCGAAAAACAATTTTTTAATTCGTACGAATAAAAAATATTTTTTTAAATCTTTCTTTTTCCATTTTTATCGATACGCGTGAACAAATTCACAAAACCAAACGTCACTCAGTTGCATAAAAAATGATTTCAATCGTTTATAATAAAATTCCCGATTTTTCCCCATCTCATCCGCGAGAATTACGACAGACCTCGCCCGCTAAACGTATGGGACGAGAGGGGTAGTCAACTTTCTCGTCGTGAGCAATCCTTGCTCGTTCCGTGTTCTGAGTAGTAATTAGAATGGCACAATTTCGATGTGTCTTTAATAATGCCATTTGGCATGCTCGTGCCCGGTGTCACAATAATACCCGGTTGATGATAGGATCGCGATCCGTCACGCAAGACTCGATGCAGAAATATCGACGATACGAATAATATAACCATGCGATGTTTGAGTTCGATCTCCCGATTGGAATCGTAACAACGTTACCAACGAAAAATTGCAACGTTCATTTTCAAACTATCTGTTCTAGCAAAATTTTTGCCAGTAGGCAAAATTTATGCCAGCAGGCAAAAATTAGTTAATTAAACAGAATTAGTGTCGGTTTAATTAACTCATTTATCTTATCACGTACAAGTTATCGCTACGTTTTAACCAAAGTTAACAGCCTATTTAAAATTACATTTTGCCTGATTACAATAACAAAAATGTGTCCTCCAATTTTGGTGCGCGTCCGAAGACTGAATACTTTTCAGATAAAAACTAGTTCGAAGATTGAATCGGTAAACACAATGGACCATTTCGTTGTTGTCCAATCGTTAAATCGTCGCAGAGATGGTTTTGCACAATTCTCGTTTCTTTCGTTGCAAGAAAGTGCAACGTTATTAGGTAGATCGAAAATTAAGGGAAAATGAGAAATGTTTAAAAAATTTTTTTAGTGTGAATAATTATAATCTGTTATTTTGAATAAGAATAAATAATTGTGCGGTTCGTTTCTATATAAATCAAAGTAGGCATAGAATGATATTTTATTATTCTTTGGTTTTCGTTACCTACCATAGCGTAGTTTATTCGAAGCGTATCCGTAGGTCCAAAGGCTTGAATCTTTTTACGGTTTGTAGTAATAAAAAGTACTTACTACTACTTTTTTATTATTAAATTTCTATTGAAGTAAATTTATCATCAATTCATTAGGATAAATTTCGAGTTTTCTCTCATAATTTTCATTAAAACCTTTGATCATTTCTTTCACTGTCTGTATTTGGAGATCACGATGGATTGTCCTATTTGTCACATACCATAAAACAAATTGAGAAAAAGACGTTAAATTTGCTATTAAAACCTGGCAGTAAATAAACATTTGTACTACTAAATTTCTATTGAGTAAGTTTGTCGATAATTCATTAGAATGAATTTCGAGTCTTTTCTCATAATTTTCATTCAACCGTGTGACCACTTCTTTCACTGTCTCTATCTGGAGATCGTGGTAGATTGTTCCATTTGCCATATACCATAGAATAAATTAAGAAATAGAAGTTAAGTAAGTTTGTTGCCTATTCATTAGAATGAATTTCGAGTCTTCTCTCATAATTTTCATTAAATCGTTTGATCACTTCTTTCTAGAGTTTGATCTCTATCTGGAGATCGCGATGGATTGTCCTATTTGTCACATACCATGGGGCGAATTGACAAATGAACGTTTAATTTGTTATCGACTTCTGGCAGTAAATAAAGAAACGCTCGACTTGTATATATTTCTTGCTATCTTGACTCTACTTCCTTTCCGGTTGAAGTCGCAACGGTCAAGGCCCTCGGAAAATGTCGTTAACGTGTAGAAAGTGGTTTGCTACACTTTTATTTTTATTCAGTTTTCATTCGACTATCACTTTGTCGATCGACGATGGTTATCGTCGATAAAATTAGTAAATACATTATAAGCGGATATAGTCGATGTCCGGTGAAAATAATTGATAAGAAATGATTTCCGCCCTCGTGTATTCGTAGATAAGATTAGATACATTGATCGAATGCCACAGGGGAGTTTGAAAATTAAGATATAAATACACATGAGATGAATCGAATTTATATGGGAATCATATTTACACTAGAAATTCTAGCAGGACGATAAAATTCAGCTGAAAAATCACTTTATACTTCTTGTTTACTCAAGAGGTAATTCCTACTTCTGTTATAAAATTATCAAACAATTGATATTTCAATTATTTTTGTTAATTTCTCTCAAAAATGCATATAGGTATAACAAGATTCTGAAAAATGGATCTTTTGGAAATTCAAGAAACAAGAACAATAAAAACTCAAAATTGATTGTCACAATGAATGATAATTAATAATACGCATATTTTTCGCCAATGTCCTGCAGGTCGGCAGCAAAGGACTTCCTGTTATGAAATTATCAAATAATTAATATTTCATTTTATTAATATCTTTTAAAAATTTATATAGCTATCATAAAAATCTTCTCAATATAACCAATAAAGTTGTCAAATTCATTTTTATTACAATTCAGCGAGTCGAAAAAAATTCCGAAACAACGTTCTTTTCGGAAATTCAGAAGGGAAGAAAAACAGAAACTCAAAATTGATGGTTATAATAAATGATAATTAACAATTCGCATATTTTTCGCCAATGTCCTGCAGGACAACACCAAATAATTTAAGGACCCCTGTTATGAGGTTATCAAACAATTAATATGTCATTTTTTTTATTTCCTTTAAAAATTCATATAGCCATAACAAAAATCTTCTAAATATAACCAATAAAGTTGTCAAATTAATTTTTATCACAATTCACCGAGTCGAAAAAAATTCCGAAACAACGATCTTTTCGGAAATTCAGAAAGGAAGAAAAATAGAAACTAAAAATTGTTCGTTACAATAAATGATAATTAACAATTCACATATTTTTCGCCAATGTCCTTCAGGTCAGTAGCAAAGGACTGAAGATAATACAAACCTTGCATCCTGGAGTATCGACGAAATCTGCAGTGAAACACCTCGTGCCCGGTCACGCGGTTCTTGCTGCTGTTCAACGCGAGGACATTGTCGCAGCAACCTTTTTATTGCCGAATCCTGCAACCAACAATCCAGTTCACATTCACGCCTACAGGTGAGTTTATCGACGAATAAAATTATCCTAATAACGTATCCTCGCTATTATTTTTTATATCTCTCTATATCTACCATGACTGTGTGCAACTGGTGGATATCTAAATAATTATGTAACACTAATTACAATACAATGCGAATATAAACGAGGTCTTGGCTGATGTACGGTTGTATATTACCAGCTGGAATGACCCGGACTTGATTCTTAATTGAGCTGTGCGTTCGTGACGACCGTATGTGGTCGTCGCTCGTTGATTCGGGACAAATTCGTAATCGCCTACGTGCAACAACAATTCGACAACCTCCAATCTACACTAACAAATAAATAACATCGACAAATTTATTCCGATTAAATCAAATTTTACGAAATATTGCAGTTCATAAAATTATCCAATTTTCAAAAATAACAAAAATTCAAAGATGTGTTAAAAAGTTGTGAAATTATTTAAATATCTTTTCATTTCTCTTTAATAAACAATACATTGTAAAATTTTCCCCAATCGTCATAAAATTTGTTAATTCATTCAAATCCTTAAAATTATAGCACGATATAATAAAATTCATAAAATTCAAATATTTTATTAGTCATAAAATTTTATAACTAAATTTGTTCACCCTGCGTTAGGACGATATTTCTCCAATTGATTGTAATATTCAACTCATCGTTTTCATCTCACCTCTCGCGACACGATCTCTCCACAATGGAGATCCGTATAAGTCGACAACATGATAATGATATCTTCATTAAATAACGATTTTTCACGTTTGTAACGGTTCCACGAACTTTATAATTTGTATATTATCCCTTGGTCTCTCATCGTTGTTTTTTCTCCCACCGGTGCTGCATAATACATCCGGGTGTTTACCATATACTCGAGATATCAACCGGTACGATACGATTCCAACATGTACGACCTTCTTTCAGGGTCACGAACTGAAATAAGAATACAGTGGGGGGCTGTGCGAATGGGGGCCCATTAGCCCCTGCTCATCGTTTACTCTTGTCTCAGTCTATAGCTAATACGGTAGGGAACTTAAGCAGCTTGCCACGATAAATCAGCAATGACCATTCCACAATGAAGCTTTCTCATGAATCTGGAAACCGTTGGAAATTCGTAATAAACTAAATAAAAAATATTTAACACGTATTTTTTCAAATATCACATTATAAAACATATTCTCTCTGAATCGAGGAAAATAATTGTTATTCGATTGGTCGAAAGTTGCAACGAGAAAGTTTATTTTATATGAATTTGTTCCACGACCTATATTTTTCGCGACGTGTTCGCTCAAAAAGAAAATATTATTCTCGAGAAACGTTTGAATTACAAAATTTCAAACAATTAGCGGCAAGTAATTTTCATTTAGTTTAATTTTTAATTCGTCTATTCGCTCAAAAAGAAAATATTATTCTCGAGAAACGTCTGAATTACAAAATTTCAAACAATTAGCAGCAAGTAATTTTCATTTAGTTTAATTTTTAATTCGTCTCTGAGAGAAAGCAGCGTAACGAGAATTTTTCATAGTAAAACAATTCGTACGTTTGAATAATTATCAGGATTAAATAGCGATATTAAACTTCCAGCAAGGATTTAAACTGTATGATTTGTTTCGTCGATTAGTGTGAATTTTTTAAGAAATTTTTGCTTGTCGAAAACGTACGTTTGAATAATTATCAGAATTAAACAGCGATATTAAACTTCCAGCAAGGATTTAAACTGTATGATTTGTTTCGTCGATTAGTGTCAATTTTTTAAGAAATTTTTGTTCTTCAAGAAAACAAGAACAATAAAAAGTCAGTATCGATTATTAATAATAAAAACAAACCTGAGACCCAGCGAACAATCTTGATTAGTCCCAAAGCCTGAGGAACTATTCCACGACCTTCATACCTCCTTCGCAAAAACTCGCTAATTACTACATTTCCCACACATCGCGCCCATGATCTAAGCAACACGATACTATACACGTTCCTCTATGAATTCTCTCCAGGTGCGTGTCCCCTGAGACAGCTGAGCTTCTCGGTAACCAGTTGAAAGCTCTCGCCTCCCAATCGGACAATTTTTCCAAAGTGCCCGCCGCGGAGAGTCGAGTCCGCAGCAATCTAGGAAGCGACGGGCGTAGCACAAGGGAGTCCGAATCTTCGGAAGGCAGCGGTGAGCTAAGACACATCCCAGCGCAGACATCAACGATATACGAGTCTCTCGCTGCTGAACTAAGAGCTAAATTAGGTAACTATTCCTTCAAAAACGAATCTAACAAAATAACAATCAAAATTGGAAACTAAGAAAGAAACCTCTGATCGAATCCGCGATTGATCCGTCATCAGGAAGAGGCAATTCGGCAGATAACGACGTAGGTCCCATACTTTTGCCACCCCGTGATTACGACACGGTTCACCGACATCGTGGAAACTTGGCTGGTATAGAATTCCGACGTTGTCTGAATCAAACTATCGTCGGTGGTAACACAGCTGCTATAGAAAGAGGCGGGACAAGAAGCGCAGCGAGCAGTGGTATTGGTTCCGACAGTGCGGCAACTCCACCACCTTATCAACCGCATCATCCTCTGGGCCCGCGACCTTCCAGACCATCTAGAGACACTTCTTCCGGTGAGTTACCTAGGAAATAGGCCGGAATGAATATTACGTCTCTTAACAAAAATGAATCTTTCTCTCCATTTCCTTTACTAACATTCTACGTTTTTCCACCAACTCGCGTCCTCGATCGCGAACGATCTCTACCTTCCGGAAATCTCAAGATCGCTGCAATTGGTGAGTCGGATAAAAATACTTAATAACCCGTTGTGTTCGTCTAGCTTGTGTCGTACGTTGTCGCGTGTCTCGTATCGCGTGCCCTGGAGGCTCGCACAGTGTCGACGGGTATTGCCTTTTTTTTCATTTTGTTTCTCTACTTTCGAATTCGATCGAGAGAATAAGTCGAATCGATTCGTAGCGCGAGAAAGAGGATTCGCTGGCAACCGAGTGAGTGATAGAAGGTTGACGACCGGATAAGGAATTTGGACACTTTCTACTCGCGGAACGGGTATATATACGTACGTAGTCAAGGAACGAGCGTATCTCCTCACTCCCCTCCTCGTAACTTAGCTATATACCCTCGAGTCGTCGTCCGGCCCGTACGAATCTTCCTCGTTCTCGTCGCTCGTTGCGAGATACAAAGCGGCGTGTGTGCGCGCGAGCGAGGCTTGTAACCCGCGCGTGTGGAAAAGCCCGACGGGGGGCATATGGCCCGTTAACCCAGTTACGAGGCGATGAGAATCGTCTCGTTGCCGAGTTCAGGAACGCGAACGAGCAACAACAAACAGCGACAAAAAAAGAAACACTGTCCATTGATACACCTTCGATTTTTATCATCGAAGAGCTCATCCTTTAGCTAGCTCGTTGTGCGATATGAAATGAACTGCGTAGATAAAGAGAGTTGTTCAAGGGTAAAAATGATGAGACGAGATTTTTATCGACCAAGAGCTTATTCTTGCGCTAGCTCATCGTGCGATTTACGATATGTTACGTTGATAAGGAGATTTGTTGAAGGGTATAAAATGATTCGACGCGATTTTTATCATTATTTTCGTTGGCTCTCAATTAAATCGTTTACAAAGAAGATCGAAGGAACGAGAAGTATGGACGGATACAATAATATTGACTCGTATTTTATATTTACGAGTCACTTGTGTCGTGTATGAAAAAAGTTTGACACTTTTCTCGAGGTTTGCCTTTCGTTTCGTCTTATCGCATTCCGTACCTATGGGCAGATTGTGCAATATTGCATCGCGAAAGAAAGCTGCTTGTATGAAAAAATTATAGAAAGAAAGAGGAGGATGAAGGGAAATAGAATTATCGTATAGCCTGCCAATTAATTCATCCAACTTGCAGAATTGTACGTGCGATCGTTACGATAGTGTACGATCGAATCGTGAACAAAGATACGTATGGGTATTTCGTGATTTTCTCCCAGCGTACGTTGAAGTTTGTTTACATTTATATATTTTTGTATAATATAGAAATGTATATGGAAATTATAATTAGTATTATTAATTTTTGTCATTGTAGACATGATTATAATATTTCGATAATATATAGGAATATTATATATTTCTATATATTTCGCAATTCGATTTGTATATATTATCTAACATATATGAATATATAATATTTCTATAACATTCTATAATATTCTATAATTTCAATAATATTCGAAATATATCATATATATTTCTATAGAAAGAGAATATATATTTAAATATAAATTATTAATATACATTACCTAATATATATATATATATATATATATATATATTGATAGTATATAAAAATATATTTCTATATATGCAATTTATATTCTATATACATATATATATTATATAATATTTTTATATATTATCTTAAATATATATATATATATATATATAATTTTAATAATATATAGTATATAATATATAAATATAAAATTTATATTCTATATATATATAATATTTTTAAATATTATCTGATATATATAAATATATATCAATATTTTTGATAATATATAAAAATAAATATTTCTATATATTTTTCCATTCCACATATTTCTAAATATTAAATTCATATTCTATACATATATAATAGCTCTATACATTATCTAAGATATATTTATATATATTCTTTTCTTTTCATAATACACATATATGTACATACACATATGAATTTTATATTTATAAATATGTGCCTTGTCATAGTTTTCACGGGCAGCAGTGTAATACCCTAACGAGGCGATCCTACTAACCCAGGATTCTAATTGGTACTGGGTACTCACTCTCACGGCTGCCAGTTCCCCTCTAGCAAAAGAGTCTCTCGATAGACCGTGAATTATTCGCCGCGTGCCGTATACACGTACACTGTATTATTCAGTGCATGTATAACCTGCACACTGGTTATCTATATAGATGGTAGATGGCGCACGTTCTCCGCATCGCAAACGCGGTTGATTATATTCGCGCGGTGTACTTACACTTACCGGAACGCTCGCCATTTTACCACGCCGGACCACTGACCCATATAATACCAGACACACCAACATCCACCGGTCCCGATACCGTGAAAGTTCATTTTTTTCTCACATTGTTTCACCCGCAAACTTGGAGAAGAAAAAAAACGTCTTAATATTTACATATCATTTTTTTTTATTCCTTATAAATATTTGTTACGTCGTAATAATGAATTAAAAGAGCTGACAATGAGTCACGTGGATAAGCCTATATACACCGGAAGTGAATAAATTCGAGTACCGAACATGCGAAGTAAGATACTGGCGCAGTGGATAAGCCAAATCCTGAACGGACCGTCTTGAAGTGGATAATCCCGGTTATACACAGACCTTGTCCTAAGTGGAGAAGGCGAATACTAAACGGACAATATTCCCAACCTTCTTCGAGGTCCAAGTTCCGGGTGGCTTCGATTTTCCGGAAGTGAAACGATACCGTGAAAATTCTATTTTTGACATTGTTTCGAACGTGAACTTGGCGAAGGAAAAAACGTGTTAATATTTATGTATATATTTTTGTATTTACTATAAATATTTGTTACGTCGTGATAATGAATTAAAAGCGGAAACGAGTCGCGTGGTTAAGCGTGCATAAGTCCGCAAGTGGATAAACCCGAGTACCGAACCGACGAAGTAAGACGATGGTACTAGTGGATAAGCCGAGTACTGAACGGACGGTCTCGCAGTGGATAAGCCTCGTTATACACGGGTCGTGTCGTAAGTGGAGAGGACGAGTACTAAACGGACAATATTTCCAACGTTCTCCCACGCCTGATACGTTACAAGCTCGAAACTCAGTATGGCTTCGATTTTCCGGAAGTGAAACAACTCTCTACTAACAAATTTATCAATTAAATTCTGTTATTTCAAACTTTTTATTCAACGAATCTTACAAACACGTTTTTAACGATATTTATTTCAATGCTTGAGGCGTTATGCATTTTAGGACAAGTAGGTTAACCTCGCGAAGTAGACGAAAGAGAAGAAGGTGGTACGCGTATTCGATAAAGTCATTGGAGCAAGGTAACGAGCGAAAATAATTACATTCCCCCACGCGATATATCTCGCAAATTCCAGCGCGTTCGCCATTCTCTTCGCACCTTTGCAACCGGTGTCACAGATTCCTCGAACTAAAATTTAACGAACCAATCGAAATTTTATCCATCCTCGTCTCGACCACCGGTAAACTTTTCAACGAACATAGACGAAGAAAAAAATTAATTCTCATTCTTAAGCCACTAATTAAAATTATTTTCCCAACTATAATTATAAAATTTGATCCTACGGGTTAGTTTACGGCATTCTATCGACGATTGTTTCATCCGTCTAAATATTATCACCAGCGGAGAAAGTATCTTGGGCGTACAAGAGATAAAAACTCGGAGAAATCTTGTAAGAATGATGAAGCGACGGTGTACATTGGGCGCACCTGTTATGGCGGAACGAAAATACCGTTAGACGACGACGTCATCGTAATCGTACGCCGAGACCGGTGCGGTGTGGTGACAGGTTGAACGGAGCGGGCACACGCACAGCCGCGAAAGCGCACGATGTCCTGGCCGATCTCCTCGTCCCGAAGAAGTCGCAGTGGCCACAGTTATACAGCTGGAACCTCGATACGAGCGAACAAACGAACGAGGTAACGAACGCGAGGAGGTAGGTCCGCGAGGTTCGTGTCCTCTCTCGTAAACTCGCGAAGTGTTCTCTCCTCCTCTGTGTCGACTCGTGGGCTCGCGCGCGCTTTTAGTTCTCGCTTGCCTACTTAGGACTTGGCGCGTTATCCCAACGCGAATATGTTCCCCTGGCATACTTTACCGGCTTCGTTCCATGTCGTAGTATTACGTATCGAGCTTATACGTGTCCGTACGTAAATGCACATCGTATATGGGGCGTTTCGCTTCGACTCGATCCAACCTCGTCATATATTTTTTTTTCTACTTTCTCGTAAAGAATTTATTTTATTTCAATGCAAATTTTATCTTGATGCAAATTTGTTTCTTTTGAAATGTTTACGATGCAAGTTTTGACACAGGAAAATTAAGTTGAACGAAATAGCTTAACTGTTTAGCAAGATATTTTTGTTTGGAATTAAAAATTAAAAATTTGTTTAATAACGTTTCAAATTAATCAAAAAATATTCAAGTAATTACAATAAAAATTATTTTAATTAAAAATATTGTTGATATTTAATTAGACAATGAATTGCTAGTACGGAAAAAATAATCTGCTGTGCAAGAGCAAAATAATTGTGAAAGAAATTTGATCGTTTTTAAAATTGTCGCACGGGCGACAAAAAAAATTGGTCGATTTTACCAAGAACGACTCGTATACATCGGCGTTCGTCGGTTAACCGTACGCACATACGGAATGTCTGCATTGCATATACTTACATGTATACACATATATAAACGCGCAGTTGGGTTTTGCAGGTGTACACACGTTCTGCGTAACTTCCGCTCGAAATATGCCTGCGCGCGCGCGCTAAGAATTATCATGAGAGAAATCCATTCGCGCGACTCACCGCTCGCGTCCATTCTCTCGTATTATGCACGCCGTACCGTGCACAATCTCACACAGCTGCGTGTTGTACGAGCTAAATTCTTCTTGGCACGCTCGTATAAAGTTTCCGGCAAGAAAGAAGAGAGACAAAAAAAGAGGAAGAAAAAAACAAACAAACAGTAGTCAAAGTACATCGCGTCTTTCTGTTTTTACGTCGTCGCATCAGCCACCAACGACTTTTTACTTCTGCAATCGTCGGTGATATACAGTCCAGAAGACTCATTTTGGCAGTAAGACGTTAAAAAAATGTTCTATCGCCTCGAAGGAATCACAGCGTCGTTGCTCGTGTAACATAATAATGGAACGTGCTTTACAAGGCGTTTACTTTCCACGATCCTCTGTTTTTTTTATTCTGTAAGAACGCTATACTTTACAGCGACTACCGAAGAAGAGAAAGAGAAGAAGAAAAAAAAGTATGAAGCGAGAAGGATCGAGGAACTGTGGATTTCGAAACTAATTACCCACAGCTCAGGCCAACTCTGCTGTTGGTTTCGCATATACAGCATTTTATGTATATACAATTTTCTTGTCAGCGATAATGGCAGTAATATTATATATATATATATATATATATATATTATGTTATAACATAACATAATATAATATGTTATAATATAATATAATATAATATAATATAATATAATATAATATAATATAATATAATATAATATAATATAATATAATATAATATAA
>JAPYZU010004268.1:0-20609 GCA_030523005.1 Tryphoninae sp. B BG-2022a | reverse complement strand
ATCGAAATGTTTATTATAATATGGTGAATTGTTGCAAACGTGAAACCGAAAGAATTGCAATTTACTGTTAAACTAACAATCTTACGTAATTTTTCCATAGAACTGATTTTGTAGCGGGCATGGTAAAGCACAACTTTTGTTGTAAATTTAAAAAAAAACCGGTTCCAACCAAGAAAACTCGAAACAACCGATTTTTATTTGTTTAAATAATTTTCCTGGCTGCAAGACACGGGTTCTGTCGGGAACAAATTAAGGGCATATTCGTGGGCTCCTAACCGTTGGGCTTTTAGAATAGAACTTGGTCGAAATTATGTCTATTCCGACTGGACTAAAGAGTTACTGCTGAGAAGTAATCATACGCCGATAGGCTCACTGCGCATGCGTGAGCGAGCCTTAGTATTAGGGCACCGGAGCGCACTACTTGCGTTACCGGGAATTTTTCGTTAGTGACTGTTGCCCACGGAACGTGTGCAGTTCCTTTATGTTCACAAAACAAATAAAGCGTACTTATATGTATTCAAAGTTATCTTTTTCTTCAACCCTATCGTCCCCCTTTCCCTTCGATAATCGCAACAGTTACCAATGTTGAATGTTGACAATCCTAGAATATCATACCAGTTTTATATGTACCGTTGAATAAATCATCAATAATAAGTATGTTTTATTTCATTAACAGTTTTAAGATTTCACTTAGAATTTTGGCCGGTCCATCAGGTTTACCTGTTTTTACAGATTTGGCTGTATTTATCACCACTTTTTTCATAATCTCTACACCCCCAGTATCTAAATTGCTCAATTGTCGATGACTTCCACTATCGATAAACAATGTTCTCACGGAACTCTCTCAATTGTTTAACATAATCTTTCCTCGATCGGCATCGCCGCTTTACCGTTTTCAATTAAATGAGTGAGTGAAGGGCTTGGTTTCTCAAACCTAGAACCTGTTTCATTTTCATGAACATATTGAAGTAATCGTGCTTGCTTGCATTGAAATTCTTGCAAGAAATTGTGAGACCAATTATCAATATAAATACATTGGGAGTCACGAATATGGTAGTATAATGAAACGGAAAAGTATAATACGAATATTAAAAAGTATATAATAGAATATCACGACTATGAGAAAAATATACGTGCAAAAAGCGTTTTCACTTTTATTGTAATTAAAGCTCATAACGGAATGAAATAAAACTGTTGCTTACCCCACACATAGATGGGTCTTCATCTCTTAAAAATCTGCAGTTATACCTCTTGTTGCACTTCAATGATATTCCGATACACGTAGCATCGTCGCAATCGTATTCATCGTCATTGCAGGCTATATGAAAACAGAAAAATATTAATATTAAAATGTACTTAAAAAATCTACAATAAGTATAGAAATTATGTTTTAACGATATTCGCTGTTTCGTGATAATTTTACTAGAATACTATTTGTTTGGGATGGTAAGACCATTGACTAACGAATACCTACGAAATCAGTGGCAGAGTACGTCATTTTATTGAGTACCTTTCATTATTATTATATGTTAACTTCTTAGAGTAAATAGTCTTACTGTGATTCTGAACACTCGGATTAGAAAATGGAAAAATATGAACGGGCATAATGCAAATTGTAGCGACTATTCCTTATTTCAAAGAAATCTACGACTGGTAGGTAACTCGAACAAGGGACCTGCCTGAGGCCAAACATTCTGTTTTGGATGAAATTTTACATATTTGCAGAATAGATGAAAATAGGTGACACATATTCTTGTTTTATACGCGCCAAGAGTGATTTTTGGGAGCCAAATGTACTCTCGTAAGTAGGGTTTGCGTTTGTTCTTCGGAAATAACTTTTGAGCTGTATAACATATGAAAAAATCACATATTGGAACAATGTTTATTTTTCGGTGTACTATATACTCGTATACTGGAAATAAAAACAGCACAAATAACAATAAATTTCATATTATTTATTGCAAAATGCTTTTTTCCCAACGTATCTCGAAGGGTTTTTGACCGATTAGGATGTAAATTTGTATACACGTAGATGATGGAAAAATAACGCATACTTCTTTTTGATTTTTCGATATTCCATAATTAAGGGGCCTTCGATATTTTTGTCAACTGCATCGTATGATCAACTAGTCTTTTGCACATTCCGGGTTAAATTTGCGTTTATATAACTTTGTTTCAACGTGCGAGCACATATGTGTAAGTTACGAACCCTCTTCCCCGAGTTACGTGATAGGCCATTTTTAGAGAGATGAGAATCACGCCATCGAAATCGCCGTTGTGATCATATAGGTCACAGCGCCCAAAATGTTTAAAATACACTTTTACATAATGAGTCGTGAGAACGAATTGCGATCACCATGATAATTAATCAATTTTAATCGACGAGCAGAGTTCGTCGATTGATCCGATCAAAGCATGCGCCTTATAACTTCATGCGAAACTTGTAACTGTTCATTCCCAACTTACAATAAAATTGTTACTGAATAATATTTCCTGACTCGAAGCACTTACTCGTAATTGGCAAATATCCCAAAGTAATCGCATATCATGCAATATTCGTAATTTTTCAAATATAACATTGGTGGCAACAACGGGATAACCAACCCGGGTAGAAATTGTAGTAAGAGCCCGCTCCGGGCGCTCTCAGGCTGTCTAACTGCCCTGTTACGGCACTGGTGTAAGGTAGCCCTTCCTGAGTAGAAATTGTAGTAGGGGCCCGCTGCGAGCGCTGCCAGGCTACCTGACTGTCCTGTTACGGCCCTCGTAAGGCATGCACTTACTGTCCCGTTAGAATCGGTAACGCCTTGCCTAATACGGTCCTGATCAGGCTGCCATAACAGTGCCCTACTACAATTTCTACCCGGGGTAACGTAACTTAAATCAGTACACAATCCATAAAACACTTGTCAAAAGATATATTTTCATGAACCCGTTATAGCGGTGATACGATGTAATGACATGAAAATTAAAATATACAATGTTGTCAATTGATTTTAGTAAATTGTATGAGCGTGGAACGTACGAGTTAAAACGCTGCGAAAAAACGATTATCGCGGTACCGTAAACAAATTTCCAATGTCTATTAAGAAATAGTAAGATATTTCTATAGAAAACTGTAAATTCAATAAAATACGATTATCATTCATATTATTGTTCGTGATGGGTCGTTTATGCTTATGAACAAAATTTTCTTCGTCTACTTATTTTTACTCTCGCACCCTTCCACTTGTGAGAACTGAAAATGCCGGCGTCCATCTGTGTGTCAACGGGTGAACTAGAGGATCCTCGCGATACTGTCGTATCGCGCCGGAGTGGGGAGAGTGAGTGCGCTGCTCCGTTACGAAATTCTAGTAGGGTGGTGTAAGCCAAGCGTTAATACAGCCGTGTTATGGCAAGCTTCTGATGGACGCTATGAGGCATTCATAAGTAGTGCCTTATTCGTGAACGCCTCTGCAGAGCCGTGTCCGGGCCACACAGATTTGCCGTAATAAGGATGGCCGTAACGTTCCCTGGTCAGGGCCTGATACCACATGCGGCAAACCCTACAAAATTTCTACCCGGGATTAGCGCCTTGTTAGAATCTGTGTAGCACCTCGCCTAATATGATCCTGATCAGGCTGCCTGATCACGGTCCTAATAGTTGCCTTACGGGCGCCATAACAGTGCCTACTACGATTTATACCCGGAGTAATGTAAAACCTAAATCTGTACACAATCTATAAACACTTTGTCGTGATACTACAATGTTTTCCATTACTTTTAGTAAAGTGCATAAGCGTGGAACGTACGGGTTAAAACGCTCCGTAAAAAGCATTATATCGTAACCGTAAACAAAATTTCAATATCTATTAAGAAATAACAACATATTTCTATTGAAAACTGTTTTAAAAAAAGTAAATGGTCAAATTACGATTATCATTCATATTATTGTGCGTGATGAGCTGTTTTTATGCTTATAAAAACCTAACTTTTTTTAAAACTTTTAAACTGTATTTATTTGCGTTCATTATATATACAATATATACATATGTACAGATTTCTAAGGAGCGATGCCTGAGGTTTTATTTCCTCGTACTAGCCTATTTATTAGTAATAATATATTTATATCTGTACAATGATTCTTCTTTAAAGGTAAGTAACTAGGGCAACACATTTTGTTAAAAAAATCCTATTTGGCTATTTGTGAAGAGTGGTAGTATTTGCATTTTTCATTTGGTTATTTTGTATAGTGGGTTATTGGGTAGTTGTATTTTTGATTTTTAATTTTAGGTGTTGAAATTGTATTTTATTTCATTGTATTTTATCTTTATATTTTATTTATCTTATATAGAAGTGAGGTATATTTTGTATTAACATTTACCTATCGTTTTGAAATAGGAGTAATTTATAATAATTGTGAATAAGAATATAACTATGAAGTAATAGTTGCATATTAAAGTATTGTATTATTGTGCATTTAATAATTTATATGTCAAGATTAATTGTTGAGATAATTTGTGTTTGAGTTTGAATGGTAGGTTGGCGGTGGAATTGTTATTCCTTATTTTTTCTAAGATTTTCAGTTTATTGATTTGGATTGTGTAGAATTTTCGAGCGTTGTTGAGTAAGATTGTTTTGAAGGGGTGTGATCATTCTAACTGTTCCATTATAGACTCCTTCCAATTTTTGATATGTTATTTAGCCGCATTACTCCAAATGGGAGCAGCGTAGAGTATGGTAGGTAAGATAATCATTTTGAATATTGTTAGTTTATTTTTTAGATTTAATTTATTGTTTCAGGAAATTAGGGGATACAGAGCTCCTTTTATTCTTATGACTTTGTTTCGAATTTCATTTATATTGTCGGCAAAGTTTAGCTGTTGCGCTTGTTATATTCCGCATGTAGCATATTTGCAAACTCCATTAAAATCGTAACTAAAAAAATCAAAGAAGAACGATGAAACACGAATCATCTGGTAGGAAGAAGCAACTAAGGCATTCGACGACTGTAAGCGGAGTATGTCCTCAACAGCATTTACGACTTTTATTTCTGCATCAGATCCGATTACACTCACCACTGATGCTTCGGACGTAGCAGTAGGAACCGTAATAGAACAACAGCAACACGGTATTTGGAAACCACTCGAGTATTTCTCTCGGAAACTCAGTCCAACCGAAAGGAATTATTCCACCTACGATCGAGAACTGCTGGCGATTTTCGCTGCAATTTGATATACCCTAGAGAGTCGTAACTTCATTATTAAAACTGATCATAAACCGCTTATTTATGCTTTCACTCAGCAATTGGAGAAGGCATCCCCCAGACAACTAAGGCAGCTTGATTTTATTTCACAGTTCTCCATAGAAATCATACAAGTCAAGGGGGAAGACAACGTAGTGGCCGACGCACTGTCGCTGATTAATTCCATAGGAATGCCAACGGTGCTCAGTCCACAAGCCATTCAGGAAGCGCAACAAAGTGATGACGAGTTACCAGATTTGTCGAACAACTTCTCGCTAAGATTGCAAAAACTAGTCATCGAACCACAGGTGAAAATTTATTGTGGTACATCATCGGGATTTGTTCGACTTTTCATCCCTAAGGGGTTACGGCGCGAAGCATTCGATACGATCCACGGTCTCACTCATCCAAGTGAACGTGTAACGTGCCACCAAATTCGCGAAAAATATATTTGGCCTGGAATCAAAAAGGACGTTTTCCAATAGTCTCGCGAATGTATTCCATGTCAACGTGCAAATATCCAACGCCATAACAAAGTATTACCCAACAAGATCAACGTACCTGACAAAAGATTCAATCATGTTCATCTTGACCTGATTCATTTCCCGGAGGTAAAAGGATTCAAATATTGTCTCACGATAATAGACAGGTTTTCGAGATTTCCAATGGCCATTCCGCTTAAGGACATCGCAGCGCCCACCGTAGCTTCAGCGCTTTTCAACAACTGGGTATGCCTATTCGGTACACCTTTATCTATAATCACAGATTAGGCCTCGCAATTCGAAAGTGCATTATTTAATGCATTGGCCAGAACTATTAGCGCCAAACGTATTCAAACCACAGCATATCACCCAGCATCGAATGGCATAATTGAGCGATGGCACAGGACGGTGAAAGCTTCGCTAATGTGCAACACCATCATTCCTTGGCCTGACCTTTTACTAACGGTACTGCTCGGACTGCGAACGGTCTATAAAGAGGACATTAAAGCATCATCAGCAGAAATGATTTTCGGAACGACAGTCAGAATTCCTGGGGATTTTTTCGTAGATGCCGAATTTACAGCAGAACCAGAAGTTTTCCTTCAAAAACACTGGGAATATATGAAAGCAATTCGCCCGACTGCAACGTCTCACCACATCAAAGTAAAAATATTTGTACAGCAAGAGCTCCACACGTGCACACACGTATTTTTATGACTGGACCAAGTGAAACCTCCTTTGAAACCACCATACTCGGGACCGCATAAAAGACTAAAAAAGATTGGACGAGAGACGTTTTGTTATCATTGTCGATGGGGATGAAAAAACAGTCTCGATCGAAAGAATCAAGCCAGCTGTCTTGGCGAAAGAAGATTTACCGAGTGATCACGTCATCCAACCTGAAGACATCATCGGACCTCAACAGCAAGGAACAATAGACAAACCCCGCAAAACGCATTCAAAGAAAATAGTTCAATGTAAACAAACCAGAGTGGTTGACCCTCGGATGGGGAAGTAGATGTGGCGGGTTTAATATCCTCACTCCTACGTTTTCGCGCAACGTGTAGCAAGGTAGACTTTCCTCTCTTACCCGTTCGATTTTTCGACAGTTCCCGCTTTTTTGGTTAAGGCGTGTGCGGTTGACGATTCTCTCTTCCTACTACTATTAGCGTTTTTTATAAAGTTTCTTTTGTACCAAAGTAATGTACCATATAAGAATTTAATATAGATATTCTTCGTATCGAAAGTTCATAAATAAATAACTAAATAAATAAAGGTGGAATGTTAATTGCCTTTTCCGACGAAGTTAATTGGTAGCACAACGCCCTATATTCTCATTCGACGTTTCTACAATAAATCCCTACAAAGTTGAATAGGGTCCAATGGACCCTAGTGTGACCATTCCGCGTTAATATAAATAATTTGATATAATATAAAATTAATGGGTTAAAACTGGCATGAATCTAAAAAAAATTCATCAGTACTTTAGATATTGAGCACAAGAATTTTTAATAGTAACGATATGAAGAAGTTATGAACTAATTGTTAACAAATTTTGTTTAATAATATATTCTATAAGATACTTTCTTTTCTATGAAAAGAAACTACTTTTCATGTTCAAATAAAATTAATTCACTTTCCGAGTATTATATGTATGGATATGGGATCGAGTCCCAAGGATCGGGGCTACGGCTCTGATTCGACGTCGGAGAGAAATAAGGTGGAGACAAAGAATTAGTTGGCCATCGGGCACGATTACGAGCGAAGCACATATAACCTATCTTTCCCCGTTATATCCCATTTTCAATCGTTAATGTTCTTTCAAATTATTAAAGTTATCGTTCGTTTTTTTCTCACGTTAAATATCGATATGATCATTCTCCCTTCTCTCCTGGTCCTACATGTATGGGACCCCCGCCTCAACAATGCCGGAATAAAGCAACAATTTTACGTACTTTGTAGAACTATACGAATCTGAAAAAAATTCATTAGCACTTTACACATTGGGTACAATGATAGAAAAAAAATTCCATTTTCTTCGTGATCGAATATTGATAACATTTGTTACCGGAATAAGTTTAGCAAAATTGCTTGGAGTGACTTTTATCTAACTTGATGAAATTACTTTTAGAACATGTTTTTTGATGGAAAATTAACAGATTTCTTTCTTCAATACGAACCCTTTTTCCCAATTTTAAATCGATTCCGATACCCTTGAAGCTAAAAGTCTGAAATAATTCACACATTATTTTCTCATCAGTATCGATCGTTTCATGGGGAGGTAGGTATATGTCATAAAATGACGCCCACTCAGTCAAATATCTTTATCTCGAACCTTTTTTACCGACGTTTATTCATTTCTTTTCAATAACAGCGACTGCAGCGCGAAATATTATAAGTCGCCTGATCCGGCATATCTCGATCCCATGGAATAATACGAGCGGAACTTGACAAAGACAGCCGAAGTTATCAGGAGTCGAACATCCCACCGAAGATTCAAACAAATGCACTGTGTGTATTTTGCAATACGAATAGGCGGAAAAGGAAAGGTCGTCATCACACCATTGTGCAAACCCCGACTTATACAACGTTTCATATCGTGCAAACCTCCGCAATGTATTAACATTATTAACTCGTTAAGCGCCATGCAAATTTCTAAGGCAATCCTGTTCAGGCCACGCACACCGTTTAGACGTGTTGGTATTGTAGGGCCAGTGTTTTTTATCGCAGTAGAAGATAGTCTACGTTTGGAAGATGATTCCTATAGCCATTCATTCAATACGTTACGCACTAAGTTTGTTTGTTTTCTTGACCGTTTGAACGCTATATAAGATTTTACCAAAATGGATTCGTGGCCGGTATTCCCTTTATGACAAACCAGTTTATTGCAGTTCTCGGCCCCGTGCAGACAAAAACTTTATTTAGCCCCGAGCGTCAAAATGTCAGTGCGAGAGTGTGAACGCGATAGCAGCAGTGAAATTATTCTTACTAGAAAACGACCTAGAGTGGATGTGTTTTTATCATCTGACGAGGAGGAGATTGTTGGAGAATGGCATGACCCGAGGGGCAATCTGCCAAAGATTGTGCCATTTACACATTCTTCTGGGTTTGTACGTGAACATTTGCATATAGGATCAGATATAGTCGTACAAACCAGCTATCAATTATTTGTGCCGGATGAATTGATCGAGAAAATTACCGAGGAGACAAACTTATATGCATCACAGAAAGTAGAAGATGGATCATACGCAGCGCTTGGCAAAGTGAATAAAGACAAGTAAATCTGAAATAAAGAGATTTTTTGGACTGATTATGTGGATGGGATTAGTACAATTACTAGATATACACCAATATTGCGAACGTTCCCGAAAACAGTTATGTCAAGGAACAGACCTGAACTGTTACTAAGAATGCTATATTTTGTAGATAACAAAAACAATAATGGTTCCAATCGATTATTCAAAATATAACCAATTATAGAAAGTGTGGAAACCAATTATAAAAAATAGTACAATCCAACCGAGGACATATGCATTGGCGAATCTTTGATTCCCATTTATGGCCGCATTATATTTAGGCAATATCAAAAACAAAAGCGCCACAAATATAGAATTAGAATATGTAGTTATGCTGTGGATCGGGATATACGTATGCTTTCCGTGTATATACACGGAAAACTTTCGAAAAAGAAAATACTATGCCCACTAACATTGCAATGTCTCTTTGCAAAGATTTATTCGATAAGGGACACACGCTATATACTGACAACTGGTACATGAACTTAGAATTAATGGAAAAATTAATCAATAAAAACACCCATTTAGTGGGAACACTGCGTTCAAATCGATGAGGAAATTCGCGCCAAGTGATATCAACAAAATTAAAACGATGAGACATCGTGGCAAGATAAAATAACAAAGGAATAACCATTTTGAAATAGAGAGATAAGAAGGACATCCTAGTTCTATCGACAAAGCATTAGTCAGAAATGGTGAATGTTGACTGTTGATCTGGAAATAAGTGCAAGCTATAAATTATAATAGACTACAATAAATAAAAGGCAGTTATCGACTTATCCGACCAAATGAATGCCTACAACAATCCGTCACGCAGGACTGCCGTACGCCACTACTCGGTACACTCGTTTTTCCGTCGAGTATTCTATCGGCAATACATATATTTCTTCATCTAAGGATTACGTACCGGAGAATTTAACCACTGTACTAACCAGCGCACCAATCAGCGCTCGCCCTCGGTCCCAGTACGCCAGAATACCTATATCATACGCGACGCACAGCCGAGGCACCAATCAGCGCTCGCCCTCGATCCCACTACACCGGGTATATCTATATCGTGTCCGACGCACGACCGAGGAGCGAGCCATGCGCTGATTGGTGCGTCACTGGGTCTCCGAGGGGTATATAAGTCGCACCGCAGCGAGCCCGGGACGACTTGTCAGAACGAGAGCGCCGAACTAGATGCCTCGCTCTCCTAAGCCTAGTACACCACTGTTCAGTCTAAAACAGTTTCATTTAAAATAAATTCTCACTTGCGAAAGTTCACGTCGTCTCCGGGTGGCTTATTATTTACTTCAAGACCTGTCCACTCCTTATCGATATCCAGGAAACGAAAGCGCACCGCGTCGTACTACCGCCGCCTTGACCATCGTGCCGAAGTCCGAAAGACGTCCCAGGCGAACTCGGTGGCGATTAAATCTAACGGACCTTGTCAGGTCCCATCTAACGTGGACACGCGCTCGTCGCCGAACAACGTAAAGGTGGAGACCGGAGTATCTCATCTGGCAAAACCCCGAGTTCCTCCCCCCACCGGTCGGCCGACAGCGGGCCACCGTACAGGCCGACGCGATTACGACACAAACGACGCAAAGAAAAGCCCCGAGGCCCGCAAACCCAGCGGCTGTAGTCTCCGGGGTCACTACGAGGCAAGGTTACCGACTCCCGCCCAAGAAGCCGACACGGAGTTGGTAGAGCGGATCAGGGCGCCCACGGACATTCGATCCCGGATCTGCTTGCTCACGGCTCCGCTGCCACCACGCAACGGGCAAACCTAAACGCCGGTTTGCTCCTTGCGGAGCTTAGGAGAACAATCCGGTCTTTTTAGAGCAACAAAGCACAACCAAAAATCGTACGCGATTGCCTTCCCCCCTCTCCCTATCCAGTCTCTCCGACCCAAAGGTTGCTAGGAAGTCGGTAGTAGGAACCTGAGAAGGCCACTTGACTCCCCTCCCTTAGGATCCGAGTCCTCCCCCCCCCCCTTATCAATCGTCCCAGTCGCGCGTTGTGACTTTTCTTTTCTTTGACAGGACCATAAAATGGTATCGAAAACTAGCCTTCGAATTCTTACTAAATACTACGGTTGTAAATAATTACATTCTATTCAAAGATATTACGAAGCAGAAAATTAGCATTACTGAATTCCGGAAAGAATTAGCACCATTCTCCTTACAAGTCGTGAAAAAGAAAAGATTTCATCGAACAAAAATGCAAGAAGATCTAAAAAACGTCAACATAAACTCCAAAGAAAACCGGGAAAAGTCTCTGAACTACGGAAATATTGTAAATTATGTTATAATAAAAATGCAACAGAAGATGGTAGAGCAATGGCCAGAAAAAAGACTAAGCGAGTTGTCACATGTTATAATAGATGTAAAGGAGAACCATTTTTATGTTTACCGTGTTTCAATGAAATTCATTAGATCTGTAATGATTCAAAATTACGTAAATTTTTGAGCATCACATTTATATTTGACACAATAAATAATTATATTGAATAAATATATATGTTAGGTAAGTTGATTTATTTTCTGGTATCCTAATGATTGTTTTCAAATTCCATTAGGTCTCTTCATATTTACTTTAACATTACTCTCATTTATAGATGGTGAATGATAAATAGTACAAAAATAATAATAATAATAATTATTATTATTTCACAATTAAATAGAGCATTGAGTGTTACCAATTTTTATAAAGAAAATTGCCATGCGATAATTTGTTCTTAAAGACTCGAGTCTATTTGAGTGTTGAAATTGCCACGCTCCACTATCATGGCTGATTTTGCGACGTTGCGATGTCTGTGGCATGGCAGATAGCTTTCAGTTGAAATAATCACAAAATGCTATTTTCTTTTTTAAATATCTAAATAACTATACAGATGAAACGTTTCGCTTTTCGAAAAACTTCTTCCCGAACATGTATGAAATCTTTTCGATCTATTTTCATTAAATTCTTATCATTTTTGACGCAGTCATGGAGCATGAAGTCATGGAAGATGTATTTTTTATTGACGTATATCAACCGTATATGACGTATAACAAAAACACGACGAAAAAATGTCGTTTTCAAAACTGGGTGCAAATTGTAAAAAAATCGTATTTTTTTTAAGCCAAGATGAAGGGAAAACCCTGCTCTTTAAAAGTCCGTTAGTTAAATTAGCCTAGGCCAACTATATGATAGGATATGACCAGTATTAAAAAATATATGTAATAGATTATAAAAAATTAATTAAACCAAAAAACAAAAAGTGGGACTCGGTGTAGCGATCTAGTAATTACGCAGCTGGAATGCTAACCATTTGACTTTTTTTTTTGTTAAAGTTTCTTTTTATTAATTTCAGGTACAATAGAAATTTTAACATTTCACACAACCTATCGTCTTTTGTTTAAAGTACGCCTAGCGGAGAAAAACTTTAAAAACTAGATATATCACATATTATAGAATAAGTAACTCTAGGCCGCTTTCTACCGACTTCTCCGAGTTAAATGACTAATTTACATTTGCATGTAAATAAAAATAAAAATAAATGTCTGTACTATTTAACAGTCTTTAATCGTATCTAGAGATAATGTGTCGAAATTACGGTGTAGCTGTTGGCATTAAAAGTAAAAACCATGCTGGTAAGCTAACCCCTTGACCATCGTCATCTCACGCTTATAATTTCAACGCACCTAAACATATTCGATGCGTAAAACTTCTCGTGCGATTTTCTCGAAAATGTCGAAGTAGTACGCTTAAGACTTGCCCTAATAAATTACTATAAGTGTGAAGTTGGAAGAAAATTGGTCATCCGAACGTCGTATCCTCCTCTTTTCAGTACATTTTTTTTGCAAATTGTTAATTATCAATTGAAATGGCAATTAAATCATAAATAGTTAAGTCCGCGAACATGGTCTGAACAATACACTACATTATGCATTATGTCGGTTCGTTTGCAGCGTAAGTATCGTAAAAATTGAAAAGTAGCCAAAACAAGAGTTTCCGCATAGAGCCTTATAACCCATTATAAAACTGAACTCTTGCAGCTGCTAAAAAAATGACTTGAACCCATGATGTTCACACTGTGAAGCAGAAGTCTTACTGCTGCGTTGACCACTGCTTGAAAATGATTTTAATGCAAAATACTCATGATTGATCCATTCGAGACAAAAATGTTACTCACTAACCAACACGTGGCTATATAAGTTCTCACTCGTCTCTCTTTCATTTCTAGTCAAACCCTACATGTCCTGTGGTTTCGATACCGTATCCTCCCCTTGTAAGAGAAAAACCCAAAGTGCAATACCAAGCTACTAATTTACGACACTTGTTGACATGAGATAATATTTTATTTTTATTTTTGTTAGACAACGGGCCTAGAAAATTATCCGGGAAACAAGAACTCCGACAGCCGTGTTCATACACAAATGTGGAGACTCGTCTCCCACCAAGCTCAGTTTTGCTATATAAACTTTATGTTTTTTAGTGAAAGCTTAGAGTTTTTATAAAACCTTTCATCGCCCTGCTGTGCTTTCCGACTGCAGGGCGTGCCTAGAATGGTAAATCAGTTTCTCGAAATAGTCAATCGTGTCTAAACTCAAGTATTTCTTAGAAAAGGTATTTATTTTCCCAATGGCCAAATCGATATAGTGGGCGAGAAGTTCAACATAAAACAAATATCAATTTACTATCATAGATCCCACATCTTACTACATTCCATTATACGAGTAGAAGAACAAATCCTATCATTATGAAACTTTACAAACTAAATTGGATCTCGATTCAATAAACTTATTGTACTATATGTACACAATTTGTTTGAACATTTTTTATTATTTCTCGATTACTAACTACACCATTGAAACTAACAAAACTTCTTAAGATCTGTCAGGAAGCGAACCCTCTCACGCCCTCCTCACTGCACGAGGATCTAACCTGACGTAATCGGTTCTCGCATCGTCAGCTCAGCCTTTTATCCGAATTCTCTCTATACTTGCATTGGGGCAAAGTTGCACGACATGTTTCACGTCGCGATTCACGTCATTTGACTAATTTACGGAATATGGTTACTATTAATGTTTTATTGTACGTCTGCCGCTATAAAACCTAGCTTGATTTATGTTATTATACAATATATTGTTAGTGTAATTACAGTTTATGTTCTTGACTTACGTTTGTCGCTGCTGCCTTTGTCGCGGATTACAGTTATAAGTGTTTTGAATATTCCGTTAATCGCTTTAGGTTCCAGATAAAAGCGGATATACATTGTGTTTGAAGCCGAGCTGATAGGTTCCGCTATGCTACCACAAAAGTTTCTTAGTCGAGATGGTACATCCGTGTGGTTTCCAAATATATCTAGGAAATTAGCGCCGCAGTCATTAGGCTTGTCCAGCTTAAAAGCATCAAAAGTTAACTGCATCTGAAATAAAAATTCTACTGAAATCATTTACCTCACGATACGAACTTCCTGATCAGTGGAGAAAAAGTATTTCCTTATTTCCTTTATATAAAGCAATTGATCACAGAATTTGAACCGACGGGATCCATTTCCTAAACGATATGCATAGTATCGTTTGAAAAGAAATGGTAAATACTTAAAATCCAAAATAATAGTATTTACCTAATTATTGTTAGACATGTATATTTTATATATCTGCCGAGGTCTAATATACCAACCTGAGAGGAGACGTTCTTACTGTATTTTACTAACGCTAAATTATTTCAAGTTTCTAAGTGCTTCGAAATACAGAGGGTATTAAATAACTTTCTGGGTACGAAAAATACTTAGGTAGTTGGCATCAGTACACACTAACCGGTTTTCAATTTGTTTTGCAATGAAAATTGACTGAGTTATTGATTCGTACAAATTGAAAGCGACCTTGAAATCGACCTCGACCGTCAAATGTGAATCAACTTTATTAAGAAAATTTTTTTTATTATGTATTTGAATTTCTTGTTAAAATGTAAATACCTATATTTTATTTCACTATTTTTTAACCTAAACCCCCCTTTGAAAAAAATATATCATTTAGAAGATCGAAAAACTCAATTTTCCTCACTTACATATCTTGGTAATTAAAAATTTTATTTGAAGAATAATAATATTAAAAAAAAGCATATTTTTTATGAGATGCAAATGCCATAAAATATTAGGTTCGAAGGCTTCTTTATGTATTGCTGCACGCCCTGCCTTGCAATAGTGTGACCAAAGATCTGCAAAGCCACGGCCGGATAGATCGTTACATTCTTGTAAGAATACGATTCCACAGTGGAAGCTTTCATGGCAACATATAGCGCGATGCAATACGCGCTAAAGCCATCATAATTTTCATGACGCAACTGCCACGATTGGCGAAAATTTATGAGGTTAAAGTCGTGAACTCACAAGGAACATCACTTTGGTGTCACCCTCTGATTTTGTTGAAACTTCGGTATGTGGTAGAGTATCAAAAACTAAGAGACACGTATTTTTTAATCGGCAGAAAAAACATTTATTGGAGGTGAAACAGAGCCTCGAAAATGTTTTTTTTTCATGTTTCGGTGATAACATTTTAACGGTACGAGATATTGCTGTAGATCAGCTTATGCTGAATCCAACCTATTCTTATTACGGAGCGCCGAAGGCCGAATGCGTTCTGCAATAAGAATGGGCAATATATATATAAACAGAGTTCTATTTCCGCAACTTTTACAGTTTTTTTTTACAAATTTTTGCCACTATCACATTTTGATGCTCTCTCGCCACACTCTTTCTGTTTCCAATCCATTCGTACACACCTTTTCTATTTCCCTATAATACTCGCATATTCGTCTATCCACCTTTCTTCTTAACGTAGTTATCAACTCGCCTTTTAACAATCTCGCCCCCCCCCGCCAATCCTCAATACCTCTAGTGCTTTTTTCTCTAACCAGTTTCCTTCCTTTGCTACATACTAACATATGCTTCATTGTTTTCTTCTCTTTCTTGCATATCCCACACCCCCACCCTTTTTCTCCTTTTCCCCCTCTTCCCACGTTGCTGCATCTTAACCTTGCCCACATTTCCTTGTCTTTTCCGCTCACATCTTCCTCCGACCAGTATCTCCACGATTCCGCTCACATCTTCCTCCGACCAGTATCTCCCCCCCCCCCTTCCCCCTACTATTTCTTTATATGCTTTGTTGTAAGACGGCCCCTCAATTGCCTCCTCTTCCTCTATCAGTGTTTCTTTTCTCATATTATCCAATCCTTCCTTTATTTTGTCGTCAATTTCTTCATCGCCCTTTTTTCCCTTATCATTTGGATAACCTCCCCTATTTTGGCTCCCACAATACCCTTTCCAAATACTTGCCCCACTTATTCGGCTTTGCGTTTATTATTCCTCATATTTCCTGCATCAAAGAAATTCTCAGCCATCTCTCCTCCCCCATTCTTAACACATCTCCTATGTATCTCAGTCCCCTTTCTCTTATAACATACACCATCATTTTTAAGCCTAGCTCTCTTCTCCACACATATCTTGGAGTTCTCATATCCACTCCTAGTGCCATTTTATAATACAATATCTGTTATGCACTCTCTCCATCATTCCAATTTTTCTCAGTCCACACATCTCTACTCCATACAGTGCCCCCGCACTCACAATCGCATCCAACAAATATAATCTCTCTATATCACATATCTCCCAGCTCTCTTCCATACCCCCTATGCTGCATTCGCCGCTTTTTGTGCCTTCCCTTTCACATATTTCCCATATGTCCACATCACATTCCTCTTCCCTCTTCCTCTTCCCCTATTCTTACATTCATATCCCCCACTATTATCACTTTATTCCTCGTTTCCGCTTCCTCCAATATTCTTTCTTTCATTTCATTTTCTATTTTCCTCACTCCAACATTGTTATAGACTGTTATTATAGCTATCGATTCGTTTTCATTTCTATTTTTAATTATTAGCCCATACCCCCACTCTTCTACTTTCCACTTTACCCCTTCCTCTTTTTTTATTCCGCTCATCTGCCCATCATTTGCCCTTCCTTTCTTTGCTCCTTTCTCTCTGCTAGCTGTCTTAAAAAATCATTCGAATTTCCCAGTTAATTTCTACCTTATCGTCTTTTCGTTTTTTTATTCCAACCAAGTTTCTTATAGAACCAGCATATCCGATTCCTCTAAAAATTCCCAAGCGTCTCCTATTTTATGCCACCTCGCCACGTTGCACAAGATTACCTTATTTTCTAGGCTTTTTTTCTCTTCACAGTCTTTTTTTTCTTCTCTCTTCGCTTTTCCCGCCTTCTCCGCCTCTTACCTCCTCTTCTTCTCCTGCTTCCTCTTGGTCTTCTTTCTGCTCTTCTTCCGTTGCCATTCTTCGTCCTTCCCTTCCTCTGCTTGGCCTCGTTCTTCTGATCTCCTCATTCCCGCTCCAATCCTCTTCTCTCTTCCTTCTTCTCTATATTCCCCTTCATCCTGCTCACCGTCTTCCTTTCTCGGTTCGAAAGAGCTGCTTCCATTTCTCCTCTACGCATAATCTTAGGAGGTGGAACGAGAGAAGAGGGGACACCACCTCCACCATTGCTGTACCAACGATATTTTCACGCCAAAGCTTATATGCGTGGGGTAAAACTTTCAAACCGGATATCTCAAAAATGGCTGGGTATCTACACCTAATCCTTTGGGGTTTTCTTCGTTTCAGCCCCCCCCCCCTACAACCGTACAAACTCCCATCTTTAAACTCGGTTGTCGTCTGCTGTCCTCTCCTTGTTAGATAATGTAGAAGAATAGTAGACTACGAAACTAATGCCAAACGATTTATCCCATTCTCAGATAGCCATGAAGAACCAGGGCCCACCAAATACTTTGACTTTGCTTTAAAACCGCAGCTTATTTCGGGTCTCTCTTCCCAACGTTGGGCACGCGGTGGAATTTCCCTTATCGAAGTTCGGTCAGCACTGATTCTTTTTGTGATTTCGCATCGCAGACCGCGGTCCATGAGTACTCAGATGAGAATACGGAATTCTCCAGTAACCGCGCGCATAGTTGGAAATATGACGTGATTTCGAGGAGGCTCCGCTGCGTTTGCCCTGCGTCAGCTGCGCATGTTGACCGTCACAAAGGTTTTCGCTGACCCGGAGCATCCGTGGTGGCTCCGTGGTCAGCGAAATCGTTACCATGCCATGGTTCTCACGGGAACTATCGCACGGTGACAAAAATATAAAAAAGAATTCACATTGCAACATCCTTTATTTTTTCACCTACTATATATTGGAGACGAGAACGATGCAGCTAACAACAAATTTCATATTGTTTATTGCAAAAATCGAATTTTTGCATACGTATCTCCCGGAATTTTTAATCGATTGACATGTAAATTTGTATACACGTGGCGAATGGAAAACTAAGCGGACAGGTGTTTTCTGTTTATCCGATATCTCGCAATTAAGGGTTTGTAATTGCCATTCAATTTTTTAAGCAAGTGCATCGTATGGTCAGCTGGCATTATGGAATTTCGGGCTTAACTCACATCAATATTCACGTTTGTGGGCATATTTGTAAATACCCCCCGAACGAACAAAAAATGAAATGAAATGAAAAATAATTGAAGGAAACCTGTTCTCTTTTCATGGAAACACAAAAATCGAGTTGACGTGTTTTTGCACTTTTTCCAAATGGCAACCTTAAGGAGGTAACCTTAGCCCTCTACATGAACTTCCTTACCGCAGTCATCCTTTTCATTTAACACGTGTTTGCTGATTCGAAATATTTCTAACAACTCGGAATCGACGTTTCCTCATGTCGCGAACTCAATATAAAACCCTGATTGTGAAAGGGTAATCCAACTCCTCTATATTTTTCTTTTCATTGGCTCGTGAAAAAATAAAGGTTGTTGCAATTTCAATTTTTTTTATATCTCGTACCGTTAAATCGTTATCATCGGAAAATGAAAAAAAAAACATTTTTGTGGGTATGTTTCATCCCCTAAAACCGTTTTTCTGCCGATAAAAAAATACTTATCCCTTAGTTTTCAATACTCTATAATATACCAAAATTTCAACAAAATCGGAGGGGCGCACCAAAATGACGTTCCCTGTCAGTAACACCTCGTTTTCGCAACCTGATACTACATCGCCCCGACGAGACCTCTATAGCGCCTTCCCCCTAAATCATTGAGGATCCAAATCGACGGATTGATGAGCGACGGGGGCGTCGAAGACTGTTGTAAGTTTATTAAAAAAGTATAAGAGGGCTTTTTTGTAGAGCATTCAATTTTGCATAAGAACCTGCCGGCAGCTTGTTTGTAGGATATGCCATGACCGTGTTATACAATTCCGACAGAATTTTTTTCCCTGTGTTATTTAAATAGGAAATAGAGATGTGTTTATGCGACCCCTAAATATTCATATTTTGAGCTAAAATTTATACAGGGTTCTTTTTTTAACTTTTTATAAGTTTACAACCTGTTTGGTAGATGAAAAAAAAAGTTGTCCAAAAATAACACAGTCTAATATATATATATGTGGGATCAGGGTTACAGGTGCCGGGGTACTCTCAGATGGATACGAACTACTAAATTGTTTAACTCAATCGTATGTTTATTGAATGTTTTATAGATATATTAATTTTACACTTTGGTATGCGAATAGAATGTACTTAAATGCGAACAGAATGCAGAAGTGCTACATTATCGTGTGCGAACAGGATGCAAAAGTTCTACGTTATTGTGTGCGAACAGAATATAGAAGTGATATGTTATTGTGTGCGAACAGAATGTAACGCTGCTCCGTCGAGTCCTAGTATGTCTGCTTTCCGTCGTCTCCCGGTCGAGAGCGAGAGTGATCGCTCGTCCGCTCGACACCGTCGTACATAGGTGGCGAGCGCCCGAGCCCCCTGTCTGATTGGTCGTCGGACGCGTGGTAGGGGATAGCGCCGCGACTGGTGCTGATAGGTCGTAGGACGCGTGGTGGAGAATAGCGCCCAGGATAATCGTGCGATCCCACATATATATTGTGACGTTGCACAATTTCCCTCACGGCGGTGGCCCCCAAAGGCAACCGATCCACGTACACTTCAAAAGAGTAAGTAAGGAATTATTATTATGAATCCCCAAATTCCCATCCCTCCCAATTTTTGTAAATGTGCAACACTATCGACGCCCCGAAGAAACTCGAAGACTGAAAAAAGAAGATCGCCGCCATCAAGGACACCTTGAGGATACCCCGACTGGCCCACCGTATCACCACCGGAGGTATCAGGACGTCCAGGAAGAAGCACGCAAGATCCACCGTCACTCTCCCCGCACCTAAGGAAAACCCGCCAAAAATCAAATAGATCGTCCCGTTCATCGTCCACCAGTCATCGATCGACGCGGTGACACAGGAACGAACGAGATGACAGCAGCGCGCAACGAGAATTATTGATCCTAATTACCCTAAATCCCGATACCTATGAGGGCGACCCTATCATACCAACCGCCTGACCTAATTACACACATCTCCCGATAGATCTCCCTAGTCCGTCCCGAATACAGAGTGGGCCATCTGTCAGTACGTTTTTGAATTTTGTCGTATGACAACGGCAAACGAGCTACAGACCCGAAATTTTTACAGTTCATTAGCCATACTGTCCGCGGCACGAAACAACATGTTTTCTCTTGAAGAGC
>JAPYZU010004267.1:0-11387 GCA_030523005.1 Tryphoninae sp. B BG-2022a | reverse complement strand
CCATATTTATTTCGAACGTTATAATAAATAAAGTTACTTGATAAAATATTTTTAATGAGTAAATGACCATATAAACATATATTATGGAAAGAATAATAACGTCTTTCCACTTTTTGTTTGAGGCCCCTCGCTTGCCCCCACAAAATACACCCCTTCGTGATAGAACTACCTTAAACCAGATTCAAGATATTTACATTCTTCTCAATGATTGTTTGTGAATTAATTTATCTTTACTTTTTCTGCAGGAAGCGCGAGTCTCGACTGGACGAACACATGTCTGGCTCCCATACCCGACTCTCTGCCTTCGGTCCACTCCAGCGAGGATTGGCAAGCGGCCTTCGGTTTTCAAACAGAAAAATGTCGAGCAGCCTCGAATCGTCAAGTGAACAAAAAGCCAACGATTGTAGATTTTCTCGACATCGACGAGAATACGTTTTATTCCGACGACGATTGTCGTGAGAATTCGACCACGAAAGAGACGCGTCAGATGCCTCACGATGTCAATCATCAGACGGACGAAACTATTAAAACAGATTTCTTGGATTACGCCCCGGAGGATTTTTACACGGAAATTCCGTCGAAGTCACGACGCGCGACCAGTCCGACGAAAGACACACGACAAAGTGTTTGTCACGACGCAAAGCGTCACGTAAATACAGCTGCTACAAAATTTATGGCAGATTTTCAACAAAATTCGCTACAACAGAGGCTCGCTATGCAGGTGAGGATAATAAATAAATTGTCGATTAGTTTTATTTTTTCACTTGTAAGAATGAAAACTGAGTACACAAGTTTATTTGCACTCTGGCTCCATAGGCAATTTCACACTTTCTTATTTCAATGATTTGTTCTGATTTTTATAGTAATACCTCACAATCGTTTACAAATAATACAAATTATACTTGTGAAATTAGTCAATGACGACCGAATTAATAATCGATTTGTTAATTGCATTTTTTTTTAAAGTAAACAACAAGATGATTGAAATAAATCTTCATCAAGAACATTATATGAATTTCTTAACAGTTTTTGATAATTGGATTAAAATTGTTTGAGAAAAAAGAAGATATTTAAGTTTTCCTTCAGTTTTTTCTCAGTCAAAATTAATTATCGATGCAAGAATTAATAATGGAGAATGGATTGGCTAATTGGATTGCGTTAACAATAAAATTATAAAGAACTAAACAGTTTGTTAAAATTTTCGTTAATTCGACTGTAAAGTCACAGCAGAATCAAGAAAATTGTGAATACATAAAGCAAAACGGTCACGGTGGCGTGGAAGTTACTTCTGGAACGACGGTGAGCAGCAGCGCGGAAATCAAGCCTGACGACGATCTTGGCTTCGATCCGTTTCACGAGACGCAAAAAGCTCTGGCAGAGCTTATGGAGAATGAGATGCAGCTTCAACAACAAAGGATCTTTCAGCAACAACAGCAGCAACATCACCATCAGCAACAGCAGCAGCAACAACAGCAGAGGGATCGGGAGGAACAGAACAGGATTCAACAACAGGGACTCGCGGCATTGGGACCTCAACATTTTACGCAGGTCAAACAAAAGTCTTAAGTCAAATTTAATATTTCCTCGAGACAAATTTGTAAACGAAGTGAAACTGTTGCGCTTCCAACGTGCTGGATACAGAGCTGTTCTTCATCCAATAGTCCTCTAAACAATGATCAGATTTTGTATAGGACAAAATTGGAAAGTGCAAAGAAGAAATTAGAAATTTCCTTTAGATCATGTGAACAGGTCAAACAAAAGTCTTAAGTCAAATTTAACATTTCCTCGAGACAAATTTGTAAACGAAGTGACAATGTTGTGCTTCAAACGTGCTGGATACAGCGCTGTTCCTCGTCCAACAGTCCTCTAAACAATGATCAGATTTTGTATAGGACAAAATAACAGTCCTCTAAACAATGATCAGATTTTGTATAGGACAAAATTGGAAAGTGCAAAGAAGAAATTAGAAATTTTCTTTAGATCATGTGAACAAAACTAAGCTAGTAGGAAAAGCTTTTGGACGATACATTTCTAGGCTTCGACTTGACTATTCGATTATGATGATTAGAAAACTTAAAAAAGAAACCGAGATTAGGCAGAGTTGGAAAACTTCATCGCTCAAAGAGTTTGTAAATGAGAAAGTCTTTGAATCAGGATCCTTGAATAATGTTAATGATGAAGTTGAAATAACAGAACTTGGAAGTTTGAACAACTCAAACAATTTGGAAAACAATTCATAAATTATGTTTCTAAAATTAATTAATGTTTATGCGTGGAACAAACTTAGTTTGTGTCAATTAAAACTTATGTATACATTTTCTTTGTTAATGTTTCAGGTTGCTCATCTAGCGCATCTTCAGCAACAGGCGACCCATCTGCAGAATCTTCACGTTCTCCATCAATCGCACAGCCTGCTCTCTCGTCTTCCACAAAATTTGATGCAACAACAACAGCAACAACCACAGACCGCTGGAGGTCAGAATGGTGCAGGACAACAAGCCCCCCCGATGACGTCGAACAGTCTCGGTCAACGGAGTCGACTTCCACCTCCTGGATTTCCTGGTTCGACACCAAATCACATGAATTCCTTCGGCCTTGGTATACCGAGACCCGCGCCTACGAATAATCCTCTCGCCGGTTTGTATTTCTAAAATAATAAATGGTAATATGCCATAACTTCACAAAAAATCTTTAACATTACAGAAATTATAAAATTAAAATATTATAAGAATCAAAAATAATTCGGTGTTGCTGGGAATAAAGATTTGTTTACGATTTAGGAAAGGTTCGAGCAATTGTAAACATTTTTAGAAATTAATAATCGTATAAAATCGGAAGTTCTCGAGATAATTTGATAAAAATTGCACAATAGAAAATGGCTTGATTTGTGGGCATTTGAATATTTCACAGAGACAGATACGTGCCTTATTTCTAAGTAGAAATTTCTAGTTATTTAGTATATTGATCCAGCATGGAAAAGCAGAAGTCTTTTATTCTGACGAAAAAGCAGAAATCTTTTATTCTAACGAAAATTGCAGAATAGAAAATGGCTCGATTTGTGGGCATTTGAATATTTCACAGATACAGATATGTGCCTTATTTCTAAATAGAAATTTCTAGATATTTAGTATATTGATCCAACATGGAAAAGCAGAAATCTTTTATTCTCATATGTCAACAAATCTGTCTTTAAGAGGAAGCAAAAGCTAAGATAAAGTAGAATGTCACAGCGAAAAATAATCCACCTGTATAATGAAAGAAAATTATAAAAACGAATACTTTCCAACCAAAAGAGATAAGATTGCCTTGCCACAAAAAAATACAAAATTCAAACGTATGAAATTATTGTTTCAGCAGCGCCGCCATCGCAGCAGGTAGCGTATCTTCCTAATGGGAGTCCACTTCTCGCCTCGCAAGGTAAATTAATTCAAAAAGAAGAACTACAATTAATAATTAATAAAACAAAAATCGATAATTCGATTTTATTTGAACTAATGTAGGAGTAAACAAATGTGCAGCTGACGCGGTCTATAGTCTCAAAGATTGGTGCGAGATTAATAGTCAACAACAGCAGCAACAACAGCAGCAGCAACAACAATTTCATCATCAGCCGTTGCATTCGAAAGGTGGATGGAACAATTTCGGTCCAATCGCCGATTGGACCTCGATCGATCCTGCGATCGTGAGCTCTTCGAGGCCGTTATCTTTCCAGGCAGCGAGCACGTGGCAATTTTCACGCGCTCACCCGTCCCACAGTGTGCCACACAATGCGCAACAGGTGAGGACTTGTCTTCAATCGTTGTTTCACTATTTTAGAACCATATAAGAAAAACTTGTTTAAATCAAATATGAAATTGGAACGTTTTTATGATTCAATGAAGGAACAGAACGCACCGGCTCAGCACTGGGCAATGCAACCGCCACCAGGTTTCGGTGGTCCAAGCATAACGACTCAGATTAATAGCCAACAGGGCAATACAGTGGCACAGCCGCACACGAGCACGAAACTCATCTCCGCGGGGTCGGAAATCGAGAGTGAGTCAATTATGTAACAAATGTTTCATCCACTTTCAGAATGCGCAATGCAAATTTCTTGAAATTCTTGTAAATGTCTCCGTAGAGAGGTTCGTTCCAATTATTACAGCTTGGAAGTTTCGAGGTGCTTGAAAAATTCCTTCAAATTTCAAAATTTCTAGACAGAAGAAATAACCGGAAAGCGATGCATATGACTTTCGAAAAATTATCGAATTTGTTGTCATACCAAAGTAAAATAAGCCTGTGTAAACCAATTGCTTATGTAAACTTTGCTCAGTCTTCAGGACTGAACTGTCAGAAGAACTGTAAATGTGCAAAGAAACTCAATGAAAATTTATTAACCTCAAAACTACAGTTTATTTACATGGGTTTGAGTGTTCCGATTTCATTGTAACCTAAACTCAGATTTAAGCTCAAGTAGACAATTTATTCTTTACAATTTCGATATCTGCAACAATATGAAATTGGAATCAGTATATAACTTAACCTCTTGACTACTCGAGGTACTTTTTTCTGTATTTCTCCATGAAACTTTTGATGTCCTATGAATAGTACAAGGGTGGTCAGGAGGTTAAAGCAAGACCTATCGTATATTGTAAAAACAAGTTGTATCCCCAGTCTCCATTAACTTCAATCACATTCCTCACCAATATCTAATTTTGACTCCGTTCTTTTATTCACAGATATGTAAAAAAGGCAATCCGAAAGAACACACAAAATCGCGAAAGTAGAAAAAAATAGGGGCTGAACTGACACGTGGATTAAATTCGAGCTGCGAGGACTTCCAGATTGGCTACTCGCGCGTTTAGCGTCAATGAAGAACGAATGGAGGATACAAACGGACAAACGAGAAGACACTTTTTTCCTTGATTCTTTCCTGTTTTTTCGTTCACTCGCCTTAAAGAAAAATTGTTCCCTCTTCGCGTTAACTCGATTCATCGTCTCTTTGGGGCAGTTAATAAACGACGAAAAGTCCTGGAGATATTTTGTCCGAACAAAAAGAATCGTCGATAGTAAAACAAAGAAAAGGAACTGTTTGAGCAAATTGTTGATAAAAGTGCGAAAGCTATGTCGCGAAAAATATTCCACTAAACTATTTTTCCCATTGGAAACGTATTAGCGAATAATCGCGAGTTCTTTTATTTTGCGCAATTCAATTTGTTTTATTGTAATCAGCGAACATGAGAGTTTTAATTCTGAAACTAATTGAACGATCAATAAGAAAAAAGCTGCAGATTTTTTTTTTTGACACCGATCAAATTGTATTTTGCGTCGAGATTCCGCGACGTCGACTCGGCGATAGTATTTTTTTTCACATAGTTTGACGAAGTTTCAAACGCGTAAGAAGAATTATAATTTGGAGGAATCGTCCCCGTCAATGTCTCGAAAATCAAGAATGGAAAAGCAAACAAAAAACGAGTCGAGCAAGAACGACATCATCGTAGAATATTCTTCGAATATTTCGGAAAGGACTACCGAAACGTAAAGAACAATCTCCAAGCTCCATAAAGGACTATTGTAATTCCTTCGTGCGACGAGTGTAATCGATTAACGGAGAACGAAACAAAATTGTCGAGGAGTGAAAACAAGAAGAAAATTGGCGCAAGGAAAACAAGTTGTGGAAGAAAAACTTAAACGAAATTATAAAATAATAATGAGATAAGAGGAAGTAACGAAAAGAAGAAAGAAAGAAAGAAAGAAAGAAAGAAGAAAATAGGCGAAAACTGTGACTTTACTAGACGTGAAAAAAGCGAGAACGAGCGAGAGAAAAATTTGGGTCGGGGTGCTGCGTCCAAATCGATGAGAAGAAAAGAAAACAAATATTAAGTAAAAACACAATTTTCCCTCGCAGAAAGAAAAATGTGCGTCGGCAGATTATTATTAATTAATTAATTATTATTATTATTATTATTAATTATAAATATACACGCTGCTGCCTCGAGGCAAGTTTACGAAGCAGGACGCGTATATGTACACATATATATAT
The DNA here is from genome assembly GCA_030523005.1 of Tryphoninae sp. B BG-2022a. Classification (NCBI taxonomy): domain Eukaryota; kingdom Metazoa; phylum Arthropoda; class Insecta; order Hymenoptera; family Ichneumonidae; species Tryphoninae sp. B BG-2022a. The sequence goes on along the minus strand of JAPYZU010004267.1, from coordinate 5,365 downwards.
ATATATATATATATATATATATATATATATATGTATATATATGTATATGTATGTATGTATGCAAAAAAAACATACACACGAGAAGAAAAGTGCGACGAGATAAACTAAATATAAAAGCTGAAAAAAAGAAAACAAAAAATGATTCGACGGTGTTCGAAATATACGATATGCAAAAGAACGTGTTTATCATTTCATCAACTACTCTTTTTTGTTTCTTCATCTGTAGTTAGAAAAACAAATGTTGCTTCAGGAAGAACTCTGATCGACAAGGTAAATAATTATGTTATTATGTTAACGTAAGGGATATGCAGTCTTTGTTAAATATATATTGGTATATTATCTACACTATCTCTGGGTAAGAACATTCATAAACGTATTAACGAGAATCTCGTATATATCACCATGTAATAGGGAACTTTTACGTGTCTTTGCTTTTACGTTTTATTAACAGGGCATGATTAAGAACGACTTGCATGAAAATGAATTCGGTCTCAAGATAAACTTACGTTCACGCCCGCGTTGCAAAACTAAGTTTCAACTTTGTTTTGACACTTGTCCGAATCCGAATTGGGTTGCAAATTCAAAGATTTAAGTTGAATTCGGCCAATAACAGTATCTCATCTCAACCTTCGATGTGAGAACATGTCAGCTTATACACCACAGGGTTTGAAAGATAAAGTGAGTTTCGAAAAACTGCAACGAAATCGCACTCAACGAGAGTGATCAACTTTGCGATCGTTTAAGTAATCTTCATTCCGATAAAAAAAATCGCTTTTCTTTTGCTCTGCTCTCAGTTCAAATCGAGCCGGAAGTTGACAGGCCCACCCTCGGTTTCATCCTCGCCGTCGGATTCGTTGTGAAAAAGGTAATCCGTTGCACCATCGTAATTAGTAAAAAATGGTGAGTTGGGAGGGTCCTCCATTTCTTCGTCCTGTGGAGACTCGCATTGCTGAGTGAGAATAAGATTCTTTCGTCTCAATCCCCAAAACGTGCGTGGTTTCAGATAGTCGTTGACTGCCTCGAAGAGCCAGCCTATGTGAACAATGCAATTGGCGCAATGGCCGATGCGCCACGCGTATCTGAAAAGAGAAGGAGACAAAAAGGAACCGATTCTAAAAAAAATCATTAAGAATTTTTAGGAATTTCTTTTTCTCATACCCTGGGAACCAACTGCAAACCGTTGACGCGGGTTCGCGACTGAGAATTATTCTCGTTGCTTTGGACAGTGTAATAGTTTCGTGTATCGCTCCAACCAAATTGCAATATGCTGCTTGCAATCCTTCCCTGTTCATTGGTATAAGATCCGAATGTTTGCCGATAACGCAATGGCAAGTGCTGCATTTGAAAATTTTGTCACCCAGCTAAAAAACCATAAGAAACATAGTAAGTCGTCACGTTGTGATGCCTTTTGATTATAATAATCGCACCATGGATAGAATCTTCGCCTCGAATTGAAGTCGCGGGATCGCGCAATCATATTGCAACAGAGTGATCTTGGATTTGTCATTTATAAAAAGATTCTGGGCCAACCAAAACGATAATTCGACAGGATCCTCCGGGATTTTACTACCCCCTGTACATAATAAAAATAAACAATTATTGATACTATTATTAACGTTATATTGTTTTTAAATGAGAAAATAAACTTGCTTGATTCGACGAATTGCAGATTCTTGTGTATACTCATTGCGAGTCTTCTTGAGTCATACTGACGATAAACCCACGAGGGCCATGGTGTTATAATAGACTCATACCGTGTTACTTTAGACTCGAGTTCTTGCGCTTCTTCCTCGCTTTTAGGAATGGTTCGCTTTCGATCGAGTGACACGAGACGTTCGTCGAAGAAAGGTGGTCCGAGAACGATTTCTGGTAAGATTTTAACATCTGCAAATATCTGATCATTTACCTAAAAAAAAAGTGTAGGTATTATATCTTATATTTCAAATATAAAAAACTGTTTTTATTTTTCTGTTTTTATATGGGTGATATCCGAAATGTTTGCAAGGCCAATAGTTTTGGTTATTTTTAATTTGTTGGAATCAGATAAAATTATTGTGGCAGATGCTTTATCACTACTCACTTTTCTGGCTCTGATGATTCTGAATCTTTGTCTTCCTCTTGCTTTGATCCGAAATCCATAGCTATTGGAATATTCATAAATCTCAGCAGTAGTGCCAAGTGCGGTCTTTCTTTTCTGACCCCAACACACAACGCCAAAAGTGCGGTCTTTGCTGATACACGACCAAAACATCTTGGTGAACCGAGTACCGTATTTCAACATCGGCAATGTTTGCTCAGGAAATAATATAACAGAGTTCTCAAACAATATTGGCATATTTCTGCAAATTCCATCGTCCAATAGCGTCCTTCCCCGCAAAGTTTCCAAATTGCCTAAATACTATATTCAGAAAAAAAAAAGTAAAGTGTGTTATGTTTCATTTATTTTTGAAATTCTCTGCGTCTTACCGAGTGTGTGGTGGTCAATGCTGAGTCGAATGTGAGATCGGTAGGCAGCTCTGTGGAAACGGGTGATTGGTCTGCCTCTAAAATTCGATATATATCCTTGTTTTTAAAAGGATAAAGGGAGGTTACTGTTTTTAGTCTCTAAATATAAAAACATAAATTCGACGATTCTCGAACGATGACGTTCACCGTTTGAAATTTGACGATTGATGCCATTGGGCGATTCAGGGTACGAAACAATTGTGGGGTAGCTCACTCCACAACGCTCTTTTCCAATGTAGCGTAAAAATTATTGCACGAAATAATGGCATTCGCTCACGGAACATGTTGTGGGAGCGCACAACTGTTCCTTGCGCCGAATGCGCCCATTGATAATGACGACAACGCATAACCACCAAAACATAAACATTGGCCCCATCTTCCGTCATCGTGAAATATTTGAAGATATATTACGAGAATTTTAATAATTACCTTCGCTAACGGATGTTTCGTCGGAAAGTTCATCGCTCAGATCCATTCTTGTTGACAATTTAAGGTCGAAAAAACTTACAACTGAGGGGTGTATTATGATTCTCGAATCAAGTGAAAATTACGAAAACGAGTATTTCACCCTATTACGATAAATCTCACTAGGGGAAAAGACGAGATTATCCGCGCGAGTTTACTCGACACGGAATTCTGTGAAGAGAACCGTGGTACGCATGCTCATGAGCGTGAATTGCCTGAACAGGGTTGCCAGGTTTAGCGACTTTGCGACAAATTGACAACTTTCGTACACGATTTGGCGTCAAGAAATTGCCATCGACGCCATGGCGATATTTTGGTGACTTCTTTATCTGTCTCAAGAATATTTAATGGTTGCAGTCAGTTGTCAGGGTTGTCATTGTCAATAAACGACGCCACCTAGCGACAGCATGTGACACTCGGAAGTGAAACATAACAATAATCGACCTCCATGAAGTTAGCCGACCAAAGTGGAATTTTTTATTTTTTTTTAATGTCAATCGATTTTCGGTTTTTGTCGGTCCAAAATAAAAATTTGGAGGTTAGTATTTCTATGAAAAAATACAAAAATAAAAATGAGCGTCAAGATAGCCGACCTGACACATATGTCGTTAAAGTCGCGCTCAATCGATTCGCAATCGTTTCTCGGAACTAAAAATCATAATTGCAGCTTTTATCGGTTGTATAATTGTCTGAAAAACAAAAAAAAAATTACTCGTATACGCTAGATCGCATATATGTTCGGACCATTGATGAGAACATGCGATGACCAATGAGAATACGAGTTTATCGCAAAATAAAGCTTAAGTCTTAAAAGTTATATCACTTATGTATAACTTGGATGCATAGACGTATAAATATATGGTCAGAGCCTTTCTCCGCGGCGGTGAAGCCACAAGGGTGAGAGGAATGAAAGGCTGCTGCGACGGATATGATGAACCAAGATGGCGGCGGCGATATCTATTTTCGCGGTGCGATGCCAACGTAGTAAGGTGGTGGGGATAGATCATGGAGGTGCGAGGAGGGAGGCATGTCAAGAGCACGGTCTTACATACAGGTCTAAAAACTCCAGTGGAAGGGTTAGGTCGCTTCTTGAAGTAGCAGAGTTGGTAGTTCATTAGTCACCACTAGGTTCGTTGCGAGCAGAAAACGCACCGTGGTGGGACCGACGGAGGTGGGGTGACAGGGGCAGGGGAGACCGAGGGAGGGGAGACAGCGACAGCACTAGTCGGCCATGCTTTTATCTCTATGTCTCTGTTCCACCTTCATGTTCGTTATGGGGATACTTATTATGAGTTTGAAACACTTTTAAAGTAATCAGGAAAAAGTGTTAGTCCCGTCAGTTTCGATTAATACGATCGAAAAAAATATGATCTTAAGAGTTATTGTAACTGGCGACGAGCGACTTGCACTTCGAAAATGGGAAACGTAAATTGTCCGGCACTGAGCAACCGATCGCCTTAAAATTTGGAGGATACATAGAGAATTGTGGCATAAAGTGCCTGACAGTCTCATTTTTTCAAAATTTTGGAAAAATTTTTCCGGTGGTAACTAAATCTGCAAAAAATTTTCCAAAATTTTGGAAAACTAAGACTGTCATGCTCTTTATGCCATAATTCTCTATGTACTTTCCAAATTTTAAGCCGATCGGTTGCTCAGTACCGGACAATTTACGGATCCCGTTTTCGAAGTGTAAGTAGCTCATCGCCAGTTACACTTACATGAAAAAAATGTTTATTATATTTTTCATCTTATTACGTTGATGTAATGATTTTTGTTTGTTTTCAGGTATTCGATTACGGTAAGTATAAATAAATGAACAGAAATGTCACGTAAACATCTTGGTAAAATTAATAGTATTGAGGTTATGTATGCTGCGTTCGGGAACCTCAGCGACAACTAGTGGCGGCTGGAAGCGAAATTTGTCTTCATTAAACGACGTGCATCATCGTGGCTCCCAACATTACAGTTTCCAGACCTGTATGTAAGACCGTGGTCGAGAGTAGCCCCACGAAGCTCTGGCTACATTTCGTTGCCGAGTAATAATTTGAGTTTAAAAACAGTGGAATGCCCTTTTGGAAATATACATTCAATTTATTTTTATGTATATAAAAAGTTACCATTGTAGCCGTTCATGATCGTTTATTATTGTCCTTGAAATAACACCAATTTCTTATATGTGTACCATATACTTAATGCATTATTAGCTATTTCATTACAAACGATTGTGACAGTTATGAAAAGTCGAGTGCGAAGCAGTGCAGCCAGATCGCGCACCAAAGTTACCCTCTCTCTAGTTCCTCGTGCTCCCATCACACAATCATAGGAGCGCGTGTCCGTGAGCGAGCGACGCTCGGACGTCTTCGGAAGCGGCCATGATTGGTTAGCTGCCGGTACA